>CAJHQQ010001257.1:0-105844 GCA_905132885.1 Moricandia moricandioides
TTTCAGTCGAGCTTTGCATACAGTCGGTTTGGACTTCATAGTTTTCTCACGAAAAACAGGGTCTGGAAAAAAAATTGGGGTGATTAAGATCGGCTCAGAAGTGTCTCCACGAGGCCAATAATGCTTCTTGAAAGGTTGGTGATCAGCTATCATTTGCTCCATGTATGACACAATAAAGTGCAGTGTATAATCAATGAAGGGACTTCACACCGCGTGCGTACCCTGACAAACGTATTTTAATTTATTTTCCTTCTTTTTCTGATACGTCTAACTAACGTATCTTCTTCTCCAATTAAATAATATTATCAAACAAATATTTTCTTTAATTATTTTGCTCAAATCCTCAAGACCACAATAATTTTCAACTTTACAACAAAGCCCTGACCTTGTCCTTCCAAAGTGTAAAAATCGAACCCCAGCTCACAAAATCCCAGGAGATCAGATCTTGCTGTTTCAGCATCATCAAAAGACAAATCTCTTAAAGAAATATTCTATTAATTTGGACCACCAAAGCTTTTAGATGGACGATTGTCGGAGAAGAGAAGACGGTGTACGAAGCTGAGAGTAAGTACTGATCATAAGGATAGGGGCAAGATGATGCATAGAGAAACCGAGAGACAAAGAAGACAAGAAATGGCTTCTCTTTATGCCTCTCTTCGTTCCCTTCTCCCTCTTCACTTCATTCAGGTCACTACCCAATTCCTAAAACCCTAATCTTGATTTTGATTATTTATTATTCCTTTAGATCTGTTACGCAGTCTCTGTCATTTGACTTGGTCTTCCATGTAAGAAAATGAAAGAAATCATCGCAAGTGTTTTGACTTTGTGCTTCTGACTTCACTATATTGGTTTTCTTAAGAGATTCCTAATACTAGATCTATTATTATTAATTTCTTGACTGGATCTTTTGCTTAGGGTAAGCGTTCCACATCTGATCAAGTGAACGAGGCTGCAAACTACATAACGTATCTACATAGGAAGATTAAGGAGCTGAGTTCGAAGAGAGATGAGCTCATGTTACTGTCTAGAGGAAGCTTCTCTGATGATTCAATCGATGAGATGAAGATGATGAATCATGTGGTGGTTCGTCACTGTTTAACGGGTCTGGAAATAGTATTTAGCAGCCGCAGCCGTGGTGGCCAACCACGGCTTTCCAGTGTTCTTCAAGTGCTTAGTGAAAATGGTCTCTGCCTTCTTAACTGTATCTCCTCTATTGTTGATGATAGGGTTATCTACACCATACAAGTTGAGGTAAACTTATCCTACTCTTACTTAATCCAGCTACGTTCATTTGTGTTTGCATTTTTATGTTACAATAAAAATAATATTTTTTGGTAATCTGTAAAAATAAATTTAATGAACATTTTAGGTTTACACCGAATACTTTTACTATACTAAGTGAATTGTCTCCTTTCTGTTCACGTTTGTTTTCTTGTTTACAGTTATAAAAAGGTGATCAAAACACTACATTTTTGTGACTTATTTAAGATCAGCTCAATATTATAACAAGTTCAAACATAAAAGATACAAATACTGTTGAAAACACGAGCTAGGCCCTAGTAAGTATATATTCAGATTGGAACGATCATTCAGACTGCAAACGTTATAAGAATATATATATACATATATATATACTTTCTATTTTGCCTTCTTCTTGAGCATCAATATATGAAAAGAAGAAATCATAACTACTATATATTTCTTATTTCTTTTGTGTGCGTGTTTAGTGAAATACCCAATTATAAATGACAAATCAAACTTCAATTTTTTTTTATTTTGTATTTGGTCCATCCTCAAAAGAAATGGCTTCATGCCATGTTTTTAATGGAATATAAATCTCATATCTTTGTATACGTTACTGTAGTATACTGCATAAAAAGTACTGATATGCTTGGGAGTACATATGGCTTGTTTTCTTTGCAGGTCAACGGTATGACTTCGATTGACTTCGGAAAACTTGAAGAGAGTTTGATCAGAATGAAGTAATAAAATGGTTGTTGAGTGTGTTTAATTTCTCTTAAGGAAACGACTTATATAAGTACTAAGTTTATGTGTATTTGTATCATTGGGTTGTGTTTACTTCACATTTATTTGTATGTATTATTATTCTATGTAGGTTGTTACTGAAAAGATGACGCCACAATAAAGCAATGCAAAAGATAAATTAAGAGATAATGAGAATTAGCAAACACCTTTTTCTTTATTAGAAATAGGCTAAACAATCTATACAAGACTTGCTTAATAAGTTGTACATAACTTGTTAACACCCTAACAATTGCTATTGAATGATTCCTAATCTACCCAAACTTAGCTCTCCATCATCGTATGCTTCAGGTCTGCTTCAGCACGACCCAAGAACATCCTTAAGGGATTGTCACCCTTACTCTATAATAATAGTCTCAGTGTCTTATGGAATACAGTCAATCCATGACTTTTATAGTGATCTCCACGTTTTCAAAATCCTTGTCCAAGGAACCATCGATATGGATAACTTCCATATTAATAAGTACACTTCTTATTTTCTTAGAATTGTACTTATTCCTCAAGGCATAAACTTGCTCCCCATGTTTATTTTCTTGCCTTTTCTCCACAATATAAACTTGCTCTCAGGTTTATCCCATTTCAGCTCAACATCTTGCATCCAGATGGTCTCCACCACTCTGCATGCCTCTTGTTGCACTCTCTAACGTACACTGCATTAGCAACTACTTCAGTGACTTCATCAAGACATAAACCCTCAAGTTTATCCTTCTTCAGCTACAACATTTGCATCCACATGGTCTCTACCACTCTACATACCTTCTGTATTAATGACCAATGCATCCAACATCAGTGACTTTGTTGCCTAGTAAGTCACACAAGACTATTGACATCTACAAGCTTCGGGTTGCATCTTCAATCTCCCCCTTTTAGCTTTGTGTGCCAATCAAGCACAATACCCTTCTGGTTCAACAACCACGTTTCTTCACCTGGAAACTTCCATGCTAGATATGCCTTTATCCCCCACAAGATTAACGCTATCTACAATAGATATGTTTTTCTCCCCTATGAGATATGCAATATCTACATCAGGTCGTCCATCACCATGCTCTTCTTCCTCACGAGATATGCACTCCTTGGACCAGAATGTCACTACTTCTCCCCTTGCTTGATTGCATACTAAGATAAAATAGATGCTTAGATGTCAAGCCTTACGTCACAGACACACCGTCTGCTCCTTTCTTCATCATGATAAGTGTGCATCATGCTTTGACGCATTCGTCGAACTACTTTACGAACAACTTCTGTTGAGGACCTGGCATTCTTCATGTATCTTAATCGTGACTATGATCCCCATCTCATCTACATTGAGTGCAATTTTCACCCGTTGCTATAGTATATTAGTGATATCATCATCAGTCTCCTGATGATCACCTCACATCACTTCTTAACGCACTTTGATCTCACATCCGTCACTTCTTAACGCACTTCGATCTCACCTCGCATCACTTCCTGACGCACTTTGATCTCTTGTCTCATTAAACCACGAACAACTCCTTGTCTTGTCTCCTTCGGCTTGAGTTTATTCCCCTCTGCTGTAATTAGGGTAGGCTCCTCCCACCCAATATTCACAGCTCTACACGCAATCTCATTGATTCCTTGAATCAACTGCTTTATGCGCACCTTCCAATGACCATACTGGACATCATCTAAAATGATTGTCTTCTGCAATCATGCTCTGATGCCAATTGTTAGTGCAAAGATGACGCCACAATAAAGCAATGCAGAAGATAAATCAAGAGACAATGGGAATTAGCAAACACTTTTTTATTAGAAATTGCCTAAACAATTTATACAAGACTTTTTTAATCATCTTTACAAAAATTGTTAGCACCTTAACAATTACTACTGAAAGATTCCTAATCTACCCAAACTTGTCTCTCCATCGTCGTATGCTTCAGTGTCTGCTTCAGCACAACCCAAGAACACTCTTAAGGGATTCTCACCCTTCCTTTATAATAATAGCCTCAGTGCCTTATGGGATACAGCCAATCCCATGGCTCTTTTATAGTGATCTCCACGTTCCGAAAATCCCTGTCCAAGTAACCATGGATATGGACAACTTCCATATTAATAAGTACACTTCATTTTCTTGGAATTGTGTTTATTCCTCAAGGCATCAACTTGCTCCCCAAGTTTATCTTATTGCCTTTTCTCCACAGTATAAACTTGCTCCTCAAGTTTATCCCATGCTAGCTCAGTATCTTGCATCCATATGGTCTCCACCACTCTGCTTACCTCCTTGTGCACTCTCTGACGCAGACTGCATCAACAACTACTTCATGAATCTCTTCAAGACATAAACCCTCAAGTTTATCCTTATGCAGCTACATCATCTGCATCTACATGGTCTCTACCACTCCGCATAACTCATCTATTAACAACTAATGCATCCATCATTAGTGACTTCGTCGCCTAGTTAGTCACAGAAGACTATTGACATTAACGGTATGATCTTGATTGACTTCTGAAAACTTAAAGAGAGCTTAATCAAAATGAAGTAATAAAATGGTTGTTGAGTGTGTTTAATTTCTCTTAAACAACTGAAATAAGTACGTAGTTTATGTGTACTTGTATTATTGAGTTGTGTTTACTTCACATTTATTTGTATGTCTTGTTACTCAACGTAGGTCATATGTGATTATCTCGTTTAGCTGGTTTTCTGGATCGACAAATCCTTGTTTCAGTAAGAAGCGCTAGTACTTTATCTGATAGATTTCAATTCTATCACTAGGAATTATTTGATATTTTAAAATTTTGAATAAGAATATGATAGTGTTGATTCATATGCAAGGCTCTACGGGTAGCTGATGGACTGGTTGATCTTATACATGGCTGTAATTTTTTTGCTTATGCATGTGTAAATTAAATTTTTAGCGTTTGAAGCGGTTATGATTCCCTGTGTTCTTTATTTCCATAGTTCACACATCACCGATTGGAAACTGCCACAACAAAACCCATTAGTTTCAATACAATGAATAAGCCATCAGAGACTTGTAGTACAACACTACCATACATTGCACATGAATAGTCTCTTCCCTCTCTTTTTTTTTACAAATAAGAGAATATCATTATTTTGACATCAATACAAGATTCTATCAAAACTCTTTATACCAAAATGAGAATTACGTGTCTATGTGGATTTTTGGTCACTTCGTGCAATATTGTGTATCTTTGTATTTTGAGTAAGGGGCACTGATATATCATAGTTTTATGGGTTTTCACTATGATATACGTCTTGTTTTAGAGTCTATTTTAGATTTCTAATCATTTTTAGAGTCTTTGCAGGTTTAATTACGTTTTGGACTCATTTGAAAATTCTAGAATATTTGTCTAGTCTGCAATTTTGAATTATCTGTGATTTTCTCTGAGTCTAGAGCCCTCTCACATCAAACTTACAACTGTTTTATATTGTCTTTTATTTTGTATTACAACCATTAGTGTTTAGTTTAATTCCAAAACCAAAAATTTATTAAGTGATCCAGAGTCTCTGTGGATTTGATCTATAAGTGTAACAATTGAACTCTAAAACTGTAGAGTTGCTCATTAGGGAGATAATTTGAGTATATTAAATTTTGGCGTCGTTGCTAGGGACTCTTGATTCACCATTAGAATAAGTATAAATTAGATTAGATTTTTAATTTATGTTTATTTACTAGTTTTTCTTTTGTGTTTCTGGGGCATACATTGCAGTAACAAAAACAAAAAAAACAAATACAGCTTTTCAATATTTCAAATCAGGAACTACTTGAGTTAGAACGCACCAGCCGGAAGTCTAAGAAGCTAGTGTCGACCTACATCATTAGAGTGATGATCGATACCATTCGTGCAACCGCAGAGATGGATAATCAAGTACTTCTAGAGGCTGATGCTGAAGGAGTCTTATGAAACCAAGAGGGTCATGCACGAAATAGAGTTGGCCAGAAGATTGATGAGCAGGGGAATGTGATCCTTGGTGAAGTGGTTGTGGATGATAATGTTGGAGGTGTTCGTGGTAAAAGACTTGAAGACTACAATAGGCATGATCAATTTTATGCTAATAGGTTTGCTATTCAACCTCCTCCACTATAGATCAATGAATTTGAGCTGAAACTTGTGTACTACACTCTTGTGGTTAAACACCCTTTTCTTGGTCTTCCTCATGAGCATCTTATGAACCATATTAAGAAGGTTGAGGATCTAGTGGGAGCATCAATTTGAATGGTGTCGTAGAAGATTATCTTTTCTGCAAGTTGTTCCCATACGTTTTTGCTGCGGATGCAGCTTGTTGGCTCAAGTAGTGGCAGCCAGGGTCCTTAACTACTTGGAAGGAGACCAAGAATGATTTTTGAATAATTTCTTTGACGATGTGAGGTCTGAGGAGATCATAAACAAAATCTCCATGTTTTCCAATGGTCCTACTAAGGCACTCAAGACTTCTTGGTTCAAATTCAGAGCATACCAAAGAGACTACCGACACCATGGTTTTAGTGAGGTTCAACTGGTGGATATCTTGTTTAGGAGAGTTAATTGGAGTTATCATATGGTTTTGGATGCTTTAAGTGAAGAAAACTTCAATACTAGAAGCCTAGAAGAAGCTAAGAGATTCATTGAGAATTTTGTGTCTAGAAGTAGTCCCAAGAATGCAAATCTTGACATGATGAAATCAGTTGGAAACATGGATGGAAGTTAGATTTCTGAAGTGAAATCCAAGGTATATTCAGCTCACAATCTCCTGGTGAGCAAGAAGAAAGTTCACTTTGCTGCATAGGTTGAAACTTTGGAACCATCTGAAAAGAAGGATGTGAACTATGTTAGTGGGAATGGTTTTGAAGGCTACAATTAGAGATCTTAGTTACAGAAGTCTTTCCAGGGTAACAGAAGCTTCACAAGGAACTATGGATCCTCAACTTATTAGATTCCTCATGCAGTAACTCAAGAGAGTAGGATGAAGGTATGTTGTAACATATTTCTGAAACACAGCAGAAATAGAGTGTGGAGTTCAATAAGAAGATGGATGCCATGTATATTGTTCTAAATGGGAAAATTGAAACTTTGAACACTAATGTCAAGAAGCTGGAAACTCATGTTGCAAATACTGTTGAGGCTGTAAAAGACTAGAAGGAATGCTTCCTGGAAGGTCAAAAACAAACCCAAGATGCTTTTTGTCATCATGCTATGCTTTTTTCATCATGGCAGAGGGAAAGGAACATCACATATCTAGAGAGCTAAAAAAGCTGAACAAAGGTGACTCTGGAGTCACAAGCTTAGTTTCGATCGACACTCATGGTGTCGGTCGACACCCTCTAAAAACCATGAGAAATCGAGTTTTGACGAACTGAAATTACCCCCAGATTTTCTAAGTTGACACTGAAGAGTTGACACTAAGAAATGGTGCCGACCGATACTCATCTAGTGCTGATCGACACCCAATGGGAAAGGACTCGGAGATTTCTCAAAACGTGCCAAGATCAATGATGATCGACTTGAAGGTGTCGACACGAGTACTCGATGTCGATCAAAACCCCTCTAATGTCGGTCGACACCCGTTCGAGTCTATATCGTGTCTTTCTATGTCTCTAAAACTGGTTGAGTAGAGGGTCTACAAGCTTAAAGTCCCATTCTTTGCAGTGCCAAATCATCTAAAATAGCCTACCAGCGCAAAAGAATTTATTGGTTTCCCCAAGAGAGTGAAAACGATTCATGATGGCGTATTATTGAGGAAGATCAGGATGAATTTCACTTGACTCAGTTTTCAAACACACAAGAGATACTATGGAAGAGATTAATGCACTGTTTTATGAAGCTAGAAGTGCATCTACAGGGATAAAGAAACTGACAAAGCTAGAAGACCCTAGGAAGTTTGTTGTTCGTTGCCCTATTTCAGGAGTTTAATTAGCTGAAGCTCTTTGCGATACAAGGTATACAATGAGTATCATGTCTAAGGACATTACTGATATGTTGAATTTTGTGATATGCTCAAATTAACCATTAAGATACTCTCTCAAATAAGAGGATCACTGTAGTACTTAAGAATCGAATCCACATGGACTAGGATCACACAACAAACTTATGGTGTCAAGCTAAGCTAATTCAGAAAGTATAAAGCAAAGAAACATAGCCGTAAATAGTTCGGTTGTGTAAGAGATGAGAAAGTCTAAATCTAGGAAAATCAAACAGGAGATTCAAAACCGAAATCAATAGATGCCAATGGTCTTATTATGCTCGTTTCTGAACTCGAATTAAATAGTAATCTAACCAGCTCTCACTGTAGAAAACTAACAGCTGCATAGATCCTATTAAAAATCATCTCTCGCTGCGAATTCAATGATTCAAACAAGCATTATATCATATACGATATGTTAAACTAAATTCCTAGGCCAACTCTCGTTGCGAATAAGAATCTAGTTCAATGAGATTAAGTTCATGCAATTGATTACACTCCCATGTCTCACAATTACCCTAAGATTACAAGTTCTAGTTAATTACTCTAAAAACTAGTATGATAAGCAATCATGTTGTAGAATTTTAAGAATAACCATTGCACTCTATCAATCAACAATTCTGACATTAAGCCCTAAAATCCCTAAATCTAACAAGTTTTGTACTCATACATGATAGAAGAAACAACAATCATATAATGAATAAACTACATAGCTATAATAGAAACACTAGAGTTCCGATTCAATCTTTAAAGGAGTTTGAACCTTCTCTCCAAAGCTCTCTAAAACTCAAAGTATGCGTAGAATAAAACTTAGTCTAAACAATGAATGGAAAATCCTAAATATAGTGCAAAACACGATCAGTGGCTTCTTTGCAAATACTGGAAAATTGTAGGCCAAAGTCCAATTCTTGAGATTTGTGTTGGCTTGCTCGAACAACATGATTTTTGACCGACACCAATACGAGTGTCAATCGATTCTGACTCTAAATCACGAGTCCGGTTTCAACGATTCAGCTTCACTTCTCTTGATGCTCCAAATGGATCCATAATCTCCAACATGTTGCAAAACGCACCTAAACATGTAAAACCCCTTAAAAATCAAAAACACATAATATAAACTCTAAAATTGGACTTATACCATGGTCAAAATCTATAAAAACTAAGGTATATTAACTCCTCTAGACTTATCATTTGTTTGCGCTAAAGCAAAATATATAATAAATCTGTGGAAGAGGTTTGAAAACATGAGAACCACCTTACTTTAAAACACCACCACCATCTCTAAAATGTTGCAAATTACATTAAATAATACCAACCTTAGAAGGTATTTCATCGTACTTGACCTCTTCTTATCAACCTGACCATCCAGCCCATAGCTCACTAGATACCATATGACATACCCCTCTACTGGCCTCATTTAAGAGATTAAATTGCAACATCATCTTGGGAGTATCGATCAAATAACACATGAACTCTTGCAAATGCATGTTTCTTAACACACATGCAGTCTTCTTTGGTTCATTTCCTCCCTCTTTACTCATTTCTCAGAATTATTTTCTTATTTCTTCGTTTTCATGTTCTGCAAATTGTAGGTGAATAATTAGGACACATGAAATTTTTCTACCCCTCGCTTCTAACTTTATGTGATCATTCCCTTGTAGTAAAATAGTGGGGTCATATACCCTTTTACTACTCAGGAAATCATCTCAATTTTTTTTCTATTTTGATGCTGAAGGAAAGAGAGAGGGAAACTAGACTTACAAATACTTTGCCTTCCAGACCTTAATAAGGAATCTAATCTAGTGTCTGCCAAGCCTCAAGACAAGCGAATTGAGTAGATTAGATTGGAAGTCATCTTTGGTTTCTTTAGATATTCTCAGCAAGCGTGGATTTTACTGGTAAGTCGATCCACTTTGGCATTTCCATTCACTACACCATGTAGTGATTAACTCAAAGGATGGTGCTAAAGAGTGGTTAGGCGGTTAGTTCCAAGAAAAATTCATCATCCCTAAATGACTCTATTTTGACTCGATAAAACAACTCATTGACACTCAAAACATAACACAATATCAATAAAACCTCCCCTAGACTTAAACAACACTGTCCGTAGTGATATAGAGTATAACATTAGTGAAATAAATAGATAAAACTCTAAATAAAAGCAAAGGAAATGCAAGTTCGTACCTGAGAATGGATTGAATGTCGATTAATACAGATAAGTGGCGATCAATACTCATGTAGAAGGGGGCGTCGAACGTGCTGGTACTTGATTCTTCTTCCTCATTTTTTATGAAGAAATTGGCTAACAGTGGGTTACCTCTCACTGAGCGCTTGTTTTCAATCTTTAGCTTGACTTTCTGAGTTCAGATTTAGTCTAGACGAGAATGATAATTTGCTCCAAAAAAGTCTCAATGTCTATTTTCTTTGGCTCGTTTTTGCAACAAAAGAAACTCTTAAAAGAACCTCCTCCTTTGTTTTTAAGCTCTTCTTATCTCCTCACAGCTTCAACAGTCTGCTCTATCTGAGCCTCCAGATTCTTCACATGGATATTTAGAGCTTTGGTTTTGTTATTAAGCTGAATGTAAACGGCATCCAACTTCCCATTAAAATTTGTTGTCATCTTATGTTGAACCTCCAAGATATGTTCTATCATAGATTCTAATTATTTTTTCTTGAGTTGCTGCTGTCGAGTCTGATAATAAGAAGAACCATAGTACCTTGTGGAGCTGTTATTTCTCTGGAAAGTTTTTTTGGAAAAGAGAGTCTGGGTGTAGCAAGAAAAGTTTTGTCTGCCAGTGAAGCTGCTCCATTGCTGATCACCAAAATCTTCAACCTTGAAAACCAGCTTTGTAGACAAAGTTTGCATCCTCAAAGTCAACCTCTTCGCATGGTTCAACACTGTCTATCTCATTGGCAAACTGAGCTTGCTTCTAAAATGTAGGAGGAAAAGTCGCAACCCAGTTAATGTAGAACAAACCAGGTCTGTTGTAGCCTTTAAGTTTCCTTTGACATTCAATCTCTGCATTCTCCGCTACATAGGTTGCATCAGAGATTGCAGCCCCATGTGCATCAATAAAATGGCCTTTTATTTCGTGCCCACGACCTTTTGGATCTTGAAATACCCCATTCTCATCGGCTACTAGGCACACTGGCATAAACATCTCTTTCTCTCGCCGAACTGTGTCGCTCGACACTTCTACATTGTTATTCGACATTCTGTTTAGAGTGGTGTCGATCGCTTTTGGAGAGTGTCGTTCGGCACCTGTCTCTTAGACTTGTGAATTGCACGATAAAGCACTTTCTCTTGCTGCTGGTGGTACTGCACAGGATGCATCTGAAACACAAGAGAAGAAAGTAAGTAAACACATAAAGACTTAGACTAAATTCTACACGTAGTCTAAAAGTGAATCAATCAGTCTCCGGCAACAGTGCCAAAATTAATATTCTCAAATTAACCTTTAAGATACCCTCTTTAATATGAGGATCACTATAGTCACAATAGAATTATGGTTTCAATCAAAGCCAAGTCAGAAATTATAAAACAATAAAACAAAACAATAAATAGATCGGTTGTGTAACATATGAGAAAGCACAATAAATAAGTGCCAAGGGTTTTATTTTGCTCGATTCTAGAACTCGAATTCAATAGTAAGTTACCCATCTCTCGCTACAGAAAACTATCAGATGCCTAGATCTTATTAAAAACCAACTCTCGTTGCGAATGTAATGATTCAGACAAGCATTGGATCAGATTCGATTTCTTCTACTAAATTTTTAGACCAACTCTCGTTGCGTATAAGTATCTAGTTCAACATGCTTAGGTTCAGGTAATTGATTACACTCTCATGTCTCACAATTATCCTAAGATTCTAGGTTCTAGTTAATAACTCCAGAAGCTAGTATGATAAGCAATCCTGGTGTAGAATTCTAAGAATAACCTTAGAAATATATTGATCCTCAATTCAATATTAAGCCTTAGCATCTAGCTGTTTCTCAGGAAGACTTAGGTGATAAGAGTGATGTCAAAAAAAACTCATGTATGGAGATGTTAATCTAAATCACATAAATCTAGTGAGGGGAGGAGGATAAAAAAGCGTTGGAGCAGTTCTCACTTCTGGTTTGAAAGTCAAATGGAAGGTTGCTGTGAAGGGTCATTAGTAGTGTGCTGAAGCTCAAGATATTGGACGGAGCTTCTTTTGGAGCAAGTTCCCATTCTCATACAAACTGATTCCAGCCTCCAAAAGTTGAACTAATAACTTCAGTCAAGTGTTTGGTGGGAGGCAACCCACTTGTAAGTCATAATTTTTGTAAAAAAAGTTTGTATCGTGTAGAAGGCAGTGTCGATCGAGACCACTTTAGTGGTTGTAGACATCGAGTCCGAACACATGTATGTTTTCTTATTTTTCTAGTTGTCACTAAGTTTTATTTGGTTCTTTCGCCAACTTCAGATGTAATAACACTAGAGACACTGTTGTCTATGTATGGTGGAGGTAGTTACTAATATTGTGTTTGTTTTTAGTGTTAGTCGTGTTAGTTGTGTCATTTTATTGAGTCAAATCATATAACTGTTACATAGCACCAATCTTTTCATATTTTGATTGCAGACTGTGTGATATGGAAAAGACCAAAGTGGGTTGATTTTCCAATAAGTTTCATGCTTGTGAGAGTATCTGAAGGATCCAAAAGTTGCCCTCCAACATTAATTAGCTTAAATCTCTTTTCTTGAGCCTTGTCTATACACTGGATTGAGTTCCTCGTTCATGTTTGAAAAGATTAGTTTGTGTGAGTATGGATCCCTTCTCTATCCCTTCAATAATGAAAAATAATGAAAAGTCAAAAGGATAAATGTTAAAAATAATTGAATCAGGTACTGGTGACAACCACCATTAGTGTTTGTATGTCATGGAAGCATGTACAAAAAACTCAGTCGATAAAAAAATAAAATGATATCCTCCAAAGTAGGGAGAAATTAACTGATTAAGAGAGAAAAGAGAGATAAATGAACCAAAGTAAGACCATATGTGTGACCAGAAACCTGAATGGTTAAAATTCCACATTTCATTTGATCGACATCCCTTTAATGAAACTGCGCATAAAAATCTCAAGTAAGGTCAGCGGAGGTGAATTTGGATGTTTTTTATGAGCTGTAGGCTGAAATGGTTAGGTTGCTAAGATGAGGCATAGTACATGGAAGTACTTTCTAAGGTTAGTACTATTTAATTTGGCTTGTAACAGGTAATGGTAAATGTGATGGTTACTGAGGATGTGTGAGTTCTTGCACTTTCAAAATTCTTTCATGGGTTTAGTTCTGTGTTCTTCTTGAGGGTAAGCAAAAGCTAAGTCCGGAGGAGTTGATATAACTACAAAACTTTTGACCATGATATAAGTCATATTTTAAAGTCTATATTATATATTTTGACTCGTTTTTTTTTTTGAGTATTTGCAGGTTTAGATAGAAGTTATGCTGAAAATCTGATGTCGGAGCACGTATTTAGACTTGGTGTCGGTCAATACTCATCATGTTCATGCAAGCCGACGAGTTTTATGAAGTTTCAAGAATTTCAAGTTTATCCTAAATTATTGACAAATGAGTCATAATTGTTTAGATATACATCTATTATTCTAAAGTCGTTGTTTCGGTTACACTTTATATTTTCTTTGGAGAGACTTCATAATACCTTCTAAGAGAAAATTCTGAACTGATCTATCTACTTTGATCTATTTATGTAGTTTATTCATAATATTTGTGTGTATATTGATTCATGTTTAAGTAAACCACTTGTTAGATTTAGGGTTCTTCAAGGGCTAAAGAAGAAATTGCTAGACTTGATAAATCTTTTAAGGTGATCTATTAGTTCTTCTTCTAGATTGAGATTAATGCTAGTTCTAGATTGATCACTTGAAATCTAGATCATAGAATAATTGATAGATGCAAAATATTATCAATTACTTGAACTAATCTTATATTATAAAATACGTATCTGCAAAGAGATTTGATTTAGGAATTTGTGAACTTATCAAACATGAGTTTAGTGCTTGTCTCAATAAACTGAATCTGCAAAGAGATTTGAAATTATAGTATTTAAACACATATAGTCTCTGTAACGAGAGATGATTGATTATACTATTGTGCTCTAAATACTAGAACGATTCTTAACTGAACCCATATCAAGCTGTTTGGTTTGCGATTGTGAATTACCTAGGAATTTCCTTGAGTTTAGCGCCCTCTCACATCTAACTTACAACAATTTTATGTTGTCTTTTATTTGCATTACAACCATTACTTTTTAGCTTAATTTGAAAATCAAAAGTCTATTCAGTGATCGAGTCCGTGTAATTTGAACCCTAAGTATTACAACTGCACTGTGAAACTGTAGAGTTGCTCATTAACGAAATAATTTGAGCATTTCAGGCACATGTCTGATCATGAAAGTGCTGAAACGATCCTTGCATCTTAAAGTTTCTCCATATATATTGCAAACATATGTTATTCTTCAAGTTATAAAACATCTTCACCACTTCTGAATAAATTGCCGCAAAATTTACGTGTAATTGTCGAAAATTTGCATGCATTCCATCACGAAAATGAGAGCTTCAAATTCCTAATGCAAAGGTGTGAGGTTCGATCATGTTTTCCTTTCCCCCATAAAACCCTAAAAGCCTTTGAGCATGTTGTACAATCCTTGTTCTGAAAACTGTTCA
This sequence comes from Moricandia moricandioides, assembly GCA_905132885.1. Lineage (NCBI taxonomy): Eukaryota > Viridiplantae > Streptophyta > Magnoliopsida > Brassicales > Brassicaceae > Moricandia > Moricandia moricandioides. Next base: position 14,666 of record CAJHQQ010001257.1, read on the forward strand.
TTTTCTTTCCATGACCCATTCGTCACCATCTTCTAATTCCAGACTCTTGTACTTGTGTTTCCTCATCCTCATGTCATGTGATTGGGTTTTTCTATGTAATGCCCAAATATGTGCTTCGTCCCATACGGTTGATTATGTAGATACTAATTACATTGTGTCTTGAGGATCTATGTCGACGTTGTTATCCAGTTTTTAATTGATGTCCTCCAAAATATACCATAAAACCCATGTGAATTTATGATCATCCAAGTGTGATAAAATTCTCCAAAACAGGTAGTCCTATTAATGAAGACCGAAAGCGAAGGAAATGTGTCTGGATTCGTTGGAATCTTGACAAAGCCCAAACATGTGTCGCTGATGGATATTTTAAAATGACATGATTAATCGTTTCCTCATCTAGACCATGTCGTACACACTGTGTCTCACACTTTATCCCTCTCGATGTTATGTTTCTTCATTGACATTTGGGCGATAAAATGGATCCTATTTAAATTGATCTGGACACAAATGCTCAATGTGATAACCAGACTTGGATGTATACTTTCTTGATTTTATGTAATACCATCCATGTTATATGGTGTAAGGAATTTGTATAACGATATGCTCTCGATGATTTTCGCATCTGAAGGCTCAACAAAAGCTTGGGTCGCTTGAGTGTTCCATTTCCTTGTTACTGGGTCGATGAGCTGATTACGTGAGAGTAGGATACAATATGTGTGAATGGTTGTTTACTGTTCTCAGGCTATTGAATTATGGGATCCATGGTTATCCCATACTGAAATGGATGATCTTGTTCTGACTCATTTGGTTAGTCAATTGTTAACCATAAACTAGCTGATACAATATTATGTCAAATTTATGGCGGAGAGCATGATCTTAATGGTTCCAGAGGATTCATATTTCTGTAATACATTCCTTTGAAAACTCGAGAAAATAATGAATTGCTTTCTCTAATAATCTCCAAAATTGTTTCTCTAACATAGTCTTATTAAAGTCCGTCAAAGCTCTGATACGTAGTCTTCCCTTTTCCTTAGGTTGACATAGCTTATCCCAAGAAAGCCATGCATAACTTTTCCAATTCTCTCTGAGCTCCACCAGAATTGAGAAACCATGCTTGTTAATTTCGTCATCAGTGTTTTTGAAAGCCGAAAACAAGACTTATGATTCGGTAACGCCGTTGCAACTGCTTTGATAAATACCTTTTTACCTCCTTTTGTTAAGAATTTCACTATTCATCCATTTAATCAACCAAGAAGTCTCTCCTGTAGAAAACCAAAAATATGTGATTTTGGTCCCCCAAATTTTCTGGGATCCCCAATTATGTTCCCATTTCTCCTTAGTGTTGGAATCTTTAATAACTGTCATGAGTTTCTTTCTGAGTAGCTCCATAAATCATGTGCCAGAAGGGTAGAGAAGATTTAATACAATTATTTTATTAACCAGCCACTGATTCATCTTCTTTAAATTTTCAGAATAGTTCAGCATTCCTCCATGCGTGCTTTACAGAACAAAAAAAATGTCATATGGAAATAGTAGATGAGATGTTGTGGGGAATGCACTTGCCACCTTAAAACCTGCTAATCTTTTCTATTTTTCTGCTTTCCGTATATTTGAAATTAATATATACGTACACATAATAAAAATGTAGAGAGATGAGGGATCTCCTTGTCTTAATCTTTCATGTAGGGTATTGTTTCCCCAAGTTTCCCCATTCAAACGAATCTTATATTTCACATACATAATGCATTCTATGATCCACAAAATCCATTGCAGTGTAATCTCATCTTCTCCAACATTGACTAAACGAACACTCATTTAAATATCGTAAGCGTTACCCTTGTCCGTTTTTATTGCCATATATTAATTCTAACATGAATTATTTATCCTACCTCGTTATACATTTCATGTGTTGTTAGTATATTATTTGAAATCAACCGTCCTGCTACAAATTCTTATTGGTTCCTGATATTAACATTAGTAGACAATGTTTAAGTCTTTGACACAGAACCTCTCAAAAATTCTTGTATCCCATATAACAAAGACTAATCAGTCTAAACTATGTCATCTTGGTAGGTCATTTAGTTTTAAGGATCAAAAAAATATTTGTTGTGTTCAACCTGACATCCATTTTTCATGTATGCATGGATGTATTTAGTAATTCAATACAATCCTCCTTTATTATCTGTCAAATTTTTTGAAAATTAAGGTTGCCATCCCATCTGACCTGGTTCTGTCTCTGTGTGCATCATGAATAATGCCCTTTGAAGTTCTTCATGTTTTCACTGCCGCCGTAGTTTGAAGATTCATTTGATCTGTTATAGTTGATGGTGTTACTTGTAAGAAAGCCTCAAAATATCTAGGATTAGTGAGGTGAATAAATCCTCAAAGTATCTGACTCCCACTTGTTCCACTCTTACCTCATCTTTTACACATTGTCCTCCTTCGTCATGTAAAGGATCTAATCTAGATTTTGACCATGACTACCTATAAAGGGGATTCTTAAACCCTATAAAAGAGGATCACCAAGTATTCACTTTTGACATATAGGCATACAACTAAAACTAGGGTTTATACACTAATATGTTGTACTCTTGCTCTATTGATCAATAAAACACTACCTTTGAACTCTTTTCCTTTATTATTCATGTTTTGTAGTGTCACATCGCGAAAAACTCTTCTTTATTTTACGCTAACAATTTGGCACTAGAAGGTTGGGGACAACCTCGACTATATGACAATGACTAGAAGTGAGCATGAGCAATCCTTGGCCGACACCAACTTACGAGCCCAGCTCGAAGCCTTACAAAGGCAAGTAACCAAGATAAATTCCGCCAAAGAAAACAATAACACCCCGCAAGTGTCCCAGCATTTTGGAAATCCATACCTTAAAGGAAAAGATGGAAGGATATTTCAAGCAGTTGGAGCAAAGCATATAGAAGCTATTGCAACTCGAAGTTGAGAACCTGGTTCTTCGAGAAGAAAACTCTCCCTTAATGTTGCAATAAGGACACACCACATATTTCAAATTCTTAGTCAACCCATGCAACCCTTGGATACTCTTTCTAGAGAAGAGAATGTGAATTTTGGAACACGTGCAACAACTGGAGAGCCAAATGAAGGATTCCCCATCGCAAATGCGACCATGTTAACCTGCATACATGTTAAAATGAAAACTCAGATACAAACACAGTCTCCGAGATACATAACACATCTGCGGTCAAGCAAATGGTAGAAACAACCTATTTGGAAGAAGTCTTCTCCAAGAAGTTTAAGGCAATTCATGCGCTAATTGAGAGACTCCTGATATATGATTTTCTTACATATTGTACATGTTGGGGTCAAAATCAGTCACGCCAAAATCAGTCACGACAAAATCAACGGCTCAAGTCCCTGGAACATGTTCCTTCTGAAGGCTTCGGTTCACAAAACTTTTCAAAGAACGATCAAGCTGCAAGGAGTAAGTCATCATACAGCGAAGCCCAAACTTGGCGTACGGCGACCCGCACTCTCAAGGCACGGGTCACCATACGGCGAGCAAAACTCGGGAAGCACAGGTCGCCATATGGCGACCCACACTCTCAAGGCACTAGTCGCCATATGGCGACCGACACTCGAGAAGCACGAGTCGTCATATGGAGACCCACACTCTCAAGGCACGGGTCACCATATGGCGACCTGCACTCGGGAAGCACGGGTCGCTATACACACTGAACCCGGGTCTCCATATGGCAACCTGCACACGCGAAGCATGGATCACCATATGGCGACCTAGACCCACACAGTCTAGGTCGCCATTAGGCGACCTGACTTCACTCATTCTGGGTCGCCATATGGCGACATGACCTCGACCAGTCCGGGTCGCCATATTGCGACCTGACTTCACCCAGTCCGGGTTGCCATATGGCAACCTGAACTCGACCAGTCTGGGTTGCCATAGGGCGACATGACTTCACCCAGTCTGGGTCGCCATAATGGCGACCTGACCACGACCAATCTTGGTCGCCATATGGAGACCTGACCTGTCTAAGTCTGGGTCACCATATGGCAACCCGATCTCACCAAGTACGGGTCAAATATGGCGACCTTACCTCTCCAAGTCCGGGTCGCCATATGGAGACCTAAAATCTTTGAGTCTGGGTCGACATAAGGCGAGCTGCGTCTCGTCTTTGTATTCTTGTTCTAGTTGCGATGGAAACGCTTTTTGTTTGTCTCGATCGGAGTTTTCGTTGAGGTTTTAGTGGTAAACGAGTAAGGGTCGCCAAACAAACCCCAGGTCATCAAAAAAGGCTCCCAGGTCACCAATATGGTGATCGAGACCACATTCCTTGGCTTCTCTCTTGAGTCTTGATCAAAACGCTCCTTGTTTCGTCTCGATCGGAGTTATCATTGGAATTTTACGATAAAAACTGTAAAGACTCCTTTTCTGGATGAAGTTCACGGTTATCGTATAAACGGCAATGGTTAACTCAACACCACAGTTGTCTAAACTATACGAGGAATTTGAACTTCTTACCTAAAGCAACGTTGTATCATTAAACGCTTTTTCGAAGAAACCGTAAAAACGTTTAAGTCAAAATACGGCCCAAAGAGGCCCAGAACGCGGCTAAAAACCCACTTGGGATTCCATATGATATTAATCTCAGTAATGTTATGACAGTGTATCTTTACTTGCATAAGAATATGAATCTCGCGGAATCGGAAGATAAATGTCAAGTTTCCAAGATAATGACGAAGATCAAGATTAAAAAATGAATATTCTCGAAGTGATAAACTCGACCAGGTGCAGAAAAGGAAACACCAAACCGCCTTGAAGAGGATTATATAAGAGAAGACGAGACGAGAGAGAAAAAGAGAGAACTTTTTTAGCATTCACAACAAAATTAGAGCAATAGACATTTACCTTTGTTTTGTTATCGAGCTGCGTTTCGATTAGGTTTTTCATAGTCATGTTGCTAGAACTAAGGATCTCGTCGATAGCTTTTGTAACCAAGGCTCATTACCTTCTTGTAAGAAAGCTCTTACACAATTACTGAATAAGAACCTCTTTGCTCTCTTTCTTTTTCGAAATTTTTTTATCATATTTTTATCGTCAGTTTTTTCTCAAGTTTGTTTGGTTGAGTGTCGTTTGGTTTAAAGCAGATTATCCCTATCTCCTGGGAAATTTAGGGTTTCCTGACTTCCTAAGTTTACGTAAATTGACGGTATGGATTTCGGTTCCCTTAGTACATATGTTTTCTAAAATGTTTTCAGGACTTTATCGAGTCTTTCTAAACCATTTTGAGTTAATTCAGGCCTAGAATAGGCATGGAGGCCCTTGGAGAGATATATGAGGAAAAGAGTCAGAATTATTGTTTCCCGCCCAAAAACCAAACGGAGCAACCTGATAGATGCTTCCGAGCAGAGCAGCCGCTTGACAGCTCCTGATAATTAAAGAAACCAAGATACTATTACGGGATTTGCCCTAGTTTCCATATCTTTTTATCTAAACCGCATCTGGCCTCCATATATATTCTTTTTATTTTTCTCTTTATTTTCTACACTATTTTTTCTTGAGAAACCAGACCCTAGAGATTTGTTATTGGCGATTTTCTACCTTGTAAAGGGAGACGACCATCTCTCTCGATTTAGAGAAGAACCCCCTTGAACTCTATTTCTATTTTATTGCACTCGTCTTTCATGTTTCATTCAATTTATGTCTGTGTGTTTTCCTGCTTCATGGCTGAGTAGTCGGCTTGTTAGGTTTAGGGTGTTAGGGATCATGGATCAATGAGGTAGACACAAATAGGATTATTATTCTTTGAATATCTATCTATTGCTGATCTTACTGCTTGTGTTAAACTAGCCATTTAGCATCTGAATGTAGGTTTAATATAATCATCAAAAGTGTTTTAGGTTGCTAGAAAAAGCTTAGGTAGGTGATTTGTCCTTAGCCAACAAAAGCTAATGTTAAGACAAATCGTGAACCAATTGAATCCGACCTTAATTTGTGTCAGCATTCTCTAATCCAAAAGACAGTTTAGGCATTAGGATTGCTTAATAAATTGGTAGACACCACGATAGTGGGTTTATTTAATTCTGTTGTTCAAGTTTTAGATTGGCTCGTATTGTGTTCCCTGAATAATTGTGTGGCTCATGATCCTAATTATCCCGATGAATCTCCCTGAAAGAATTCTCTCCTCGGAACTCTCTGATGGGTTCATGGTAAAAAACTTTGATTCAGAAGCACTGATATTAAAGCGTTTTGTTTTGTCTCTCATCATGAAACATGAAAACAAAAATCTGATTTGTTCTAAGAAAGCCTTGTTTTGTGCAGTTATGATCCAACAAAGAAAGAAAGAGACGCAAGGCTTGCTAATATCCTCTTCAATGAGGAAGGGGAAAAAAAGAGAAAATAAAGGTTTTCGTAGGTATTTGTTGCACAACTTCTCTGAACCATTTGGTTGTTGTGAGGAAAAATATTGTTCTCTCCTTGATTCATCCCTTGAAGAACATTGCTTCCTCTATGCGTTTTCCTCTTCCAAAAGTTTTTGTTTTGTTATCATACATTTTCACTCTTAAAATTGTTTCTATTTTTTTTGTGTTTTTAGCAGGCTCAAGTTTGATGATATGAAATTGAGGAGATTTCATGAGAAAATCTGCAATAAAGAGAAATGAGAAAGAAGATAGAAAGCAGACGTGGACAAATCAAATACATGACTTTTGATAAAAGGTAAAGATGCTTCCATATAGCCGGATATTGCACTGTTTATCATCTTTTATTGATCCTGCTCATGTTTTTTTTACAAGGATATATTTTTTTCTCAAGAGAGTTTAACATTTTACTATCGATCTTTTGATAAAACATTTGATTCTGGTGGCAGCGTCAATATATTTCTTGAAGCAAGCACAATTCCTCACAATATATTGTCTTATAGGTTGCTGACTACTGCCAAGATAGACTCCATTTTGCTTTGGCTGAAGGTCGAACATATAAAATACGAGTTATGCAAGAGGAACATTGGAGAGGGTCCGCAAGTCCAATGGGAGAAAGTCTTAACTCGATGTTTCTAACTATCGCCAGAATTTACATTCATGTCAAGGACAAGAGAAGACAGTTGTCTAACAGTAGCCATTGATGGTCTTCGGGATGTAATGACCAACCAAGAAGTCTGTGAAACAGTGAGGAAAACAAAGCTTGAGGTGGCAGAGGAACGGACCCTCCTGCCAAGCAGCAAAAGAAGTAAGCAAGACCAAAAAGAAAGTATTAATACCTCCTATTTAGTAAAGTAAGTAGTACCTTTTTTCTTAGATTGATTAATAATTTATAGAAATTGGATAAATTTTTATGCAGTCGTAATCCAACACAAGGTACATAATAAGATTATTCTTTCATATTAGCCTTTGTACGAGTTAACACCTATAGCCTCTGTCAAATAACCTGACACCAATGAATGTGAGAATAATCATAAACTATTTGATATTGTAGGCTCGAACCATGATCACAAGATGAGAGAATTTAGATATATTTGAAATAACTGGTCAAGCACATCAGTGCAAGAATCTGTGAATCATAGAAACTTGAACACTTATATGAGTAAAGTTGAGTTATACATAGACATAATTATATATAGAATAAATTGCAACTCAATGCGAGAGATGTTCTCACTTTCTGGTGAAAATTAGTTAGAGGTGGTTCGTATCACTTACAGTCTGTTAGAGTCTTGAATTGTTTCATAATCTTACTGTTTTTGTGTGTGTATATAGCGAAAGGGATTTTTAATTATAGAACAAATACCATGTCATTGATTTGGTGACACAAAACATCATAATCATTATACCAATATGTTTATGTGGAGAAAAACGTTAGTAGTCATTTAGAATAACGCTGTGAAGAACTTTACAAAGAACGTTCTTAGTTTTCTTTGATACAAATCCATAGTATTTCCAAGAATATTTTTCAAGAAGATCAGCAAAATGCATAGGATACCAAGAAATAGAACGGAGAACCCTGGATACATCTCGAGGAGATTGTTGCTTCAAAAGGACACACATCAGTGGCAAAGTAAGAGCTCTTATGCACTTTACGCGACGCATGAATCGGTTTACGTTTCCCTGGTCTTTACGCCTTAAAGGTATTATAGAGTTTAATTGCCTACTAGCTTCAAGTATCTGGTTTCATTAAACTTTGAGATTTTATTTCCCTTAGTTCTTGATTTTTCTGAAAGTTGCTTAGTTTACGTGAAATTGATTTTTCTAATACTGATATGATTTGTGATGATAAATATCTGGAAATAGGTTTGGCTTTTAGTTGAGTAGGTAACAAACAATAAGTGTCTCAACTCTGAAGTATTATAATTTGTTTAATTACTTATCTTTAGAAAAGTATTTGTGTTAGTTTCCATCCATCTTACCATTTGAAAGTATTTGTGATAGTCCAAGACCCGCGGGTCCTCCACAACAAGACCCAATAGGGTAAAATAACATTACTCGTACCCGACCCGAATCGGTTTTTTCGGGTCGGTTCCGGTTTGGGTTTTCGGGTCCGGGTAAAATGCCCAGCCCTAGACTTAACTCCATATAAATTGAGCCTAATCTTGATTGAAATTCTTCTTGTCATGGGCGTTAGATTACGGAAACGATATTACACTCAGGATTCCTTATTCTTTCTTTCCATCTTGTTGACCCTGAATGAGTAGCTCATTTTTAGCTAGCACCCACCTTGAACCCCTAAGCCTTTATTCTGTCTGCATGCATTTCGTTATTCAATATCTTATGTGCATATATTTTCAAAAGGGTCAGAGAGGAAAGGATCGACGCAGCCTCTTACTCATTACTGCTGCAGCAGGACAGAGCATTCAAAGGGGAGCAGGTAGTACAAACAGAACAGCTTCCCCGAGTACAAACAGTAAAGAGGCATGACCAGAAGTGTGAGATCAGACACAGGGGAACGTGAGACATAAGTGTTACCTCCTTTTCTATCACTACTTCAGCCATCTTTTATATTTCATGTTGCTAAACAAAAAAAATGTAAATAAAGTGGTGTAGAAGGTGGAGAAATATCAAGGAAACGTTCCTCTGGTGAAATTAATGAAGAGTGAGTATCGAGTTGAGAGAACGAGGAGCAGGCGGATAATCAGATCACTCGCTCCAAAGAAAGCAAAAATGAGTAGAGGTTGTGGACATCAATGGAAACAACATCTCTTGTAATTTTGTGCGATATCATGCATCCTCTACAAAGAAATGGTAACCCCTAAACACTCATAGCTCCACCATAAAATGGCATGTTATACACCTAGAACTGTTTACCCTGAATAATGCATGTGATGAGAAGCTCACGCCACTCTTAATTGAATGTAAGAAGTTTCGTGTGGAAGGTGTGACTTTTGAAGGTTTGAGATATAGAGTATGGAGCCGGTTTCAACAACAGTCAATGGGGTTTCGGTAAGGTTGTGTTGTCCTAGTTTTAGTGCTTGTATGGTTCAAAGATTTGTGGTTAAAGTATGGTTGATGAGAATTGGAGATTTCCCACTCTTTCAAACCTTTCTTTTTGTTTTTGATACTTGATATTGTTAAAGGAAAAACAATGGTCTAAGTCTGTGGGAATTAATATATGGTGTTTTTGACATATTGTACATATATTTTCTAAATGTTTTCAAGTCTTTATTGAGTCTTTCTAGTCCGTTTTGGGTTAATTCTTGTCTGGAGTAGGCATAGAGGCCCTTGGAGAGATATATAAGGAAAAGAGTTAGAATTGGTGTTTTCCGCACAAAAAACGAACAGAGCAACCTATGGGTGCTCCCGAGCAGAGTTGTCGTTTGACTACTCCCAATATTTAAAGAAACCAAGATATTATTTCGGGATTTGCCCTAGTTTCCTTATTTTTTTATCTCAAGCGCATGTGACCTCCATATATATATATATATATATATATATATATATATATATATATATATTCTTTTTCTTTTCTCTTTATTTTCTACACTTGTTTTACTTGAGAAACCAGATCCTAGAGATTTATTTTTGGCGAATTGGTACCTTATAAAGGGAGAAGGCCATCTCTCTCGATTTAGAGAAGAACCCCCTTGAACTTTATTTCTATTTTATAGCAGTCGTACATTCAATCTATGTGTCTGTGTTTTCTTGTTTCATGGCTGAGTAGTCAGCTTGTTAGGTTTAGGGTGTTAGGGATCATGGATCAATGAGATAGACACAGCTGGGAATTTTATTCTTTGAAGTATATTTATTACTGATCTTATTGCTAGTGTTAAATTGGCCATTTATCATCTGAATATATGTTTAATCTAATCATCAAAAGTGTTTTAGGTTACTAGAAAAAGGATAGGTAAGCGATTTGTCCTTAGCTAACGAAAGCTGATGTTAAGGTAAATCGTGAACCAATTGAATCCAAACTTAATGCTCTTCATCATTCTCTAATCCAAATGATAATTTAGGCATTACGATTGCTTGATAAATTGGTAGACACCACGACAGTGGGTTTATCTAATCTTTTTGTTCAAGTTCTAGATTGGCTTGTATTTTCTTTCCTCAATAGTTGTGTGGCTCATGATCCTAAGTATCCCGATGAATCACCTTGAACCTATCTCTTTTATAATCCGAAATCAAATCAACTCTGTTACTTTTTTATTTTAATTTTTTTTAACTTAATCGATTTGATTTAGCTTGATATTGATCCCATAGAAAAAAAAGTGTAAGATGGTCTTCTCGAATTGAATCTCAATTACAGACAGAAAATATCCTCCATCGGAGAATCCGTGAAAAGTTTTATTTTTGTTCAACAAGACTCTAAACCTCGATTTGTCGGATATTTGTCGGAAATTCCCGACAGATTTCCGAAGAGTTGGGGCTTAAATTTATTAAATACAAAGAAAAATATATCGAAAATATCCATATGCATTATACAAATGAACTTATAAGGTTTATGACCGTTATACACCTTCCTAATCACTTGTAAAATAGATTTGAAAATACTATGGATAAATTCCCGAAACCATATATGTAAGCATATGATATGTTAAAGTTCAAATTGATTATTTTTATTTACTTTATGTAAAATTTGTAATATTCGTATTGAGCATATGTTATATCATTTGGAGTTTTAAATGTTATTGTACTACTCGTGAATCTTTAATAAATCGTATTTTTGGACGAATTTATGATGGACATAATAAAAATAAATAGTTACTAAAATTCTTCGGGAATACGTTCCCAACGGATTTTCGAAAAAAAAGAATAAACATAAATATTTATTTAAATATGTCGGGATACATTTAATAAAGATAATTTATTTAAAACTATCGAGAACAGTCGGGAATTTCTAATGATTCTTGAAAGATTTAACTAAAAATAAAAATTAACATAAATCCATTGGGAATAAGTCGGAACCTCACGAAGGATTCCCGACAGAATTAATAAAGTAGGTATTTTTTTAAAAATATGTCGAAAATTTGTCAAAAAATCCCAACGCATTCCCAATAAATTTATTCTATTGGGTTTTCTGACATATTCCCAACGTATGTTTATTGTCAAATTTTGGTCGGAAATTCATCGAAAATTTCTAGTGGACTTTTATTGTAAGGAATCGCTATATTTCGTTGTATTGATGAGTTCTTCATTCTGTAAAGTGTAATGATTCTAATTAATACATACTTCTAAACTTTTTCATCCTACTATAAATACATATTGTTCCATGAGCTGTCACTGGGGGATTTCAGTCACCTCCACTGAGAATTTAGAGGGTGACGACCATACTACTCGCTTTCCCAATTCCGTCACACTATCGTGGTTGAATCTGTGGTCGGAGAACCCCTTTCGATATGAATTTATGCAATACCTCTTTCTACAACGATGTGTACATTCACCAGCCATGTATCTTCCCTTTCAAAAGTTCAAATCTTCAAATCCAAACAACTGGAAAACCCCTATTTTCTCGAATTGAATTCTAAGGGTGAAGGAAAAGAAAAGTGAAGAGGAAAACAAGTTAAAATATGGGTATTTGACCGAACCGAGTTGGACTGTTTTATAAAATTTCTAAATTTTTGGACCCGATCGCAAATTTTTAAATCAAATGGTTCGGGTTTTAATATCATCAGTTGGTTTTTCAATTTGGTGAATCTATCATGGTTGAGTTATGTAACATTTTCAACTTTTTCGTCGAAATTTTTTTTCTTTTTTTTCTGACTTAAACTAAATGATTGTATATGAATAGTGTTTTCAGTTTGAAAGGCATCTCAACCATTTTTGTTTATCTTAGAGTAACTCCAACACGGAACCTCGTTTCGAAGGTGAGTGATCCTCAAAATGACGGGTCGCGTGTAGGTTGCTCCTATAAAGAGCTTCAAATATATCTTTAATTTTTTGTATATTATATTTTAATCTTGAACTTCTACAATAATTAATTATAAGCACTAAAATTGTACAAAATCATATATATATATATATATATATACTTTAGTTTACCAAATAAAAAATATTTAGTTTTTTAAATAAAAGTGCATCAATTAGAGAAAGAATTATGAAGTGGCTCAATTACGTATGCATAATATTTCTATTTTACATATCATTATTATATATTAATAATTTTGATTTATATTTTAACATATGTATGTATTTTATGTCTCAGTAATTTTATATATGTAAATACATATATTAGAATATTTATCAAATATATTTATACAGATTAAAGTGATACAAAATATGAATTTTAGTTGGTGAAAATGGTTTCGGAACCAGAAGAGTGGTCAGCCTTCGCAAGTTGTCTCGAGGACATAAAAATCCTGAAGAGAAGTTTCCACAACTCAGAGATCATTCATATTCCACAGACACATAACTCAAGGGTGGACAGTGTAGCACGTAGTGCAAGGAAGAAACCGTCGTTTGTCGTTCATATAGATGCAGAGTTACTAGTTTAGTTCGCAAAGTCTATATGAGTTTGTTGAAGTTGATACAAAAATTTATATTAATATAATTATATGAAAATTACATAATTATAAAGACTAGAATAAAAAGTAAATAGTGTTTTAAGGTTTTGAATAGTAAAATCTCACATTTAAGATTTCACTATTTAGACACTTAAAATTTGAAGATTTGAGGACTTATTGGAGATGATAGTGCATCAATATTTATTTATTTCCTTCTACATCTTTATAGCGTTTAGGACAACTATTATTGGCTGCTCCATCCACAAACCGTGGAGTAAGAAAGGAAATTTTCTTGATTTGTTAACTATCTCTCCCTTTCTTACATGAAATCTATGTTTCTCAAAATTTCAGATGAAGAAGTCGAGGGACTTCCAGAATCAACACACTAATAGAAGAACAGTTTAAGAGTAATAGACAGAATCCCAATATGCCTGGAGTATACAGTTAAAAATTAAATTCATATGCCTATAAGCCCGGAGAAAAGCAATCTCTATCTAGCTATAATGTTTTTTTTTCTAAGACAACTCTAGCTATTAATGATATCATTTCATAAGCATGCACATTATATAGTCATGATTAAATATTCTTCATAAAGCAGACCGTATTAATTTTCTCCACCACTTTTTCTTCTTTCACTTTCTAAGGTGCTGCTTATAATATGCGTGTATAATTTAAAGCCGAAACTAATCTACACTCCGAATAATATAGAAAGAAAATCATAAGAAAATGTTGATAGTGTCAACTCTCGAAGATAGAACTAAGAAAGTAATGCTTCCCTATAAATAGATGTGGAAATAAAGACAAATCATTTCTAGAAATGTTAAAACAAGAAAAGCTAATTTACCTCCATTGATGAGGCATCAGCATGTGTATGTGCCCTTTTGGGGAAACAATCAATTAATTTTGTCTATAACACATCGAAAATTTCGTGACAAGAAAGTGATGACAGAAGGTGCTTGTGTATGGTCTGTTAATTAGGTGAGCAGCAGCCGACCTAGAGAGAGAAAAAGCATATATAGGAAGAGAGAGAGACAGACTAGGGTTTTAAATTTTAAATTTGGAGATTATAGCATAGAGAGATGAGTTTTTATGGTTTGCTGATCGTGCCCATCATTTTTCACTTGTTTTCTGTGTGCTTTAACGGTTTGCTATTTAAGACATCGTACCCGAATGTTTTACCCCCATTACATTTCCCTCAAGGCATTATCATATTCAAGTTATAAGATTATCGATAAATTTAATTGTAGTACATTAGTAAATGTCGGAGAGAACAAATTCAAGTTAGGAAAGTCAACACTGGCACGGGGCATAGTCACATATATAGGTCGAATCAATGGGATAATGTTTCCAGCGTTGATTTCATCTTCACACTCCAAACTTCACCCTCGATTCTGAAAATATGCGCTTTTGGTAACTCAACCAAATATTTTTTTTATATTATAGGAGCGTTCAACTGACAGTAACTCAACACTTAACACCTAATTAAAATGACTAATGAGACGTTTAGATTATTAGTTGAAAAGATTATGTGTTTATAAATCATAACAATATATTAAAAATCCATAATGTTTTATATAAAAAATCATTATTCACAAATGATAAAATTTTAAAAATTGCTATATTACAATATATTAATTATTATAATCTATGAATAATAAAAATTATATTATTTATTATTATAATATTATAATTGTATAGACCGGTTAGAAACTAATCGCAAAGCATAGTGGCTTCTTCAAACACTGATTATGGGGTTGATTGATTTTCCCTTTACCACCCGCAAACGCAGCTTTTGCGGTTGGTAACGGTTGTTGGCGTTTTGTAACAATCATAGAAAACGATATAAATCACTTCAAACCTATAAAATTCAAAAGCTGGTTCCAGCTAGCATTTACGGTTGCGGGAGGGTAAATTTTTTTTTAGAAAAACACTTTATAAATAAAAAAATAATCAATTAAAATTTAATTTAAATAATAAAAATACCAAAATATATATATTATATTGTAATTTATATTAGAAAACTTTGAAGAAAAATATTTCTATAGTTTTAAAATATTTTAATAGTATAATTTTATAAATAGAATTTTTATATTTATTATAATAATATAATTTTTAATATTGTTATAATTATATTAAATATAAATATTGTTAATTTATTATCTAATCACTGATGCATTTAGTAGTTAATCAGTCATAAATATCTCGCAAACGTAACAATTTTTAACCGTTTTACCAGTCGTCCAAATCTCTTAATAACGCATAAAACCATAATCATCTGCATCCACAAACATCCGCAATCGCAAACGCAACAGTTCCGGTTACATCAATCATCCCCTATATGTAACACTTTGACAATCTAATCGCCAATGTATGGAGATTGAGAATTAGGTAACTAATTCATGCTTTGATTTGGTTAAATTTTGTTTTGGCACGTTAAAGTTGTATGCTAATTCACCACCTCTTATTGAATGGATAGAATACTAAAAACTAATTCAATGTATTGTGAATTAAGATTATATACGCACAAGTTACTACATTTGATTATTTATTTATGGAATACTTTCATTCGTTATACGTTCGTATACGCTTAGATGCTTTTCTACAAAAGAAAACAAAAAAAAAAATCTGAGATCCACATAACCAATTTTGGATCTTGGACAATGCTGTAGACAAAATTAATAACGATTTGATGTATAGTTAACTTTTTCCGTTTAATTGCTTTGGTTAGTGGGGTTGAGCTGGACAACACAATAATATAAGGTAAACGATACATGCTGTAACTATTTATAGTAAAAAAAATTATTTAATAGTAAGGTATTTTTAGTAATGCTACAATCTGATAAAAAGAAAGTAATAAACAATTTAAGTTAAAAGAGCTCGGAAAAGGTAAAACTGGCATGAGAGTCAATGGAGCAGAAGCATGGAACCGATGTGTCCACATCTCTTCCCCTCTCCCTTTTATCGCACAAAACACACACTCTCAGTCCCTTTTTCCTCCGATACTTATTTTTTAATTCTCTTTTTAATGGAGAAATGTTATTTTATCATATTTTTTGTACCACTGTTCATTTTTATTTTTATTTAATGCTCATTTTCCCAAAAAAAAATTATTAAAGAAGTAAAAGTCCTTTTTATTCATGCTTTATAACTATATAAATATAAATAATTATTTAATAAAAATAATTTTTGTGTTCTTTTCTAAATGTATGTTTTTAAATTAAAACTTTTAATAAATTAATTTTTTAGAATTTTATTTTGAAATTAAAAAATCTTTTAACTATTTTAAAAATATATCTATTTAAAATTTTCACTATTTATTTATTTATGTATTTTTAAAAATCCTAAATTCTATTCACTACAACATTATTCCTAAAATATAAAACCTAATTCTAGATTAGTTAACTCTAAAAATATAAGTAACTTTTATCTATTTAAAATTAAAGATAAATGTAGTCAAAATAAATAGAAAAATTAGTATTATAAATTTAGTTGTTATCGATTTTTCTTTTTTAATTTGTTTATTTCCTGTTGAATTTGCCAAAACAAAAGGTATCAAAGATTAAAAGCAAAAGAAATAAGAGTAGTAAAAACTTTATTATAATAATATGTCAAAAAAAAAAAACAGGGAAATTAATTCTTCAGCCGCGTTTGCAGTCTTAAGGACAATGATGATGGACTTCTGACCCTTTTCTAGTTGTCAAGATCAAACATCAAACATCAACCTTAAGGAAAAACTGAGTAGTATATATTTGCGCCAGGTTCCACAGGCATCTCTTTTTATATTTAAACAAATTATGCTTTGGTGGATTAATGACTGTAAATATCCATTACTAATAAATGCTACATAGATTTTACAAATTAGATAAAACATAATTTACCTGACTGTATGGTCACCAAAATAGTGTAATATTTCTGGAAACTATCTTATCTACTGTCGGTCATATAACCTTGTAAGCCCTTGACCAAAAAAAAAAACTTGTAAGCCCTTGTTATTTTTACAGATAGGTTCGGAAACGATTGTTCAGACGAACTTTAAATTTAAGTTCGTGTGAGATAAATACAATACTCCATTCGAAAGAGGAAAAATCTACAGTTTATGTTTGAGAAAGTGTAAATATAGGAAATGATATATTTGTTTCATCTTTCATTTGACAACATTTAAATATTTGAATACTTTTGTAAATAATTCACGAATTAGAATCATAAAATATAAATATTTTATATCTATTATTATATTGTTTCAAAAATATATTTTAGGAAACTATATTATCTAATTAACAAATGTATCTTTTTACTGATGAAGTGAAGTTCAAACCATTTCTAAAATCAATAAGTATTTGTGTTTTAAGAAATTAAATTATAACTCATTTGTAAACATATACTTAAGCAAATGCAAACAAAAACTAAACAGTCAAAGATTTAAGGCCAATTTGGCTTTTTCAGTCTGGTCTTTTTGGGTGAAACAAGAAAACATAGAAAGGAAGAGGAATTAGGATATTTTTATATAACTTGGTAGAACTTTCTTAATTTCCTTTTCGTTTAATCACATAAATACAGTGAGGTACTTAGAGATTGATAACTGAAGTTCTTATTTACAATGTCACATATTAGGTTATTTATAGACAAAGGTCCTATAATAGTATTAAAACAAAATTTGTTCAAAATACCATACAAGAAAAGTTTTTTTCTAAACAAGCATTAATTAAAAATTTTAAAATAATTTTAATTTTATATTTAGGTTTGGGTAGTGATTAGGGTTTAATATTTAAGAGGTAAACTATGATAATGGTTGAAGATTTCAAGTAGTTTAGTCATTTTATTTTTAGTTATGATATTTTGGATATGTTCTTGTATATTATTTTAATCATAATTTTATTTTGATATTTAAATAATTTACCCTTTAAAATATTCAACAACAGAGTTAAAGCCTTAAAGGGATATGCCTAGTGTAGACTGATTTAAATTGAATAGTATATTGTATTTAAAATTCCGTTTACTTATAGGAAAAACTACTTGTTTTCAAATATATTTTTGTTTTAAAAGTAATTTATTTGAAATATTTTTGGGTACAGTTATAATATTTGAGAACCCACTCATTTTTTATATTGTTAGTGCTTTTATTTTTGGTTCAAGATACTCACATTGCCACGATTTCCAAATGAGGTTGTTCTAACATCACCACTCGTTTGATTTTTTCTGCAAAAAGCAAAGCCCACCAAAAAGCTAAAAAGAAAGGAGAAACCCTAATAGTCGTCTGACTCATCACTCTTCATAAACCCCCAAAGCCAGATAAACTAAATCAGCTTGAGTATCAAAAGATCAAACAAAATAGATTCTCTGGTTCTTCTTGCTCCCTTCTCACACTTTTTTAAATAATAAAAACTACTCATATTGGGCTATTTTTAATCCACTCTTTAATTTGAGCACTTCTTGAAATGGGTGAGACAACAAAAGGAGATGCTACAAAACCATCACCGAATCAAATCCCCTCGCCTAAAGATTCTTCACTTGATAACCAAACACCAATCCCATTACCCATCCACCACCATCACCAATCTTTCCACCCTTCTCCTATCTTCATCCCCACCGTCTCTTCTCCTGGAGCTCCGGTCATCCCCAAGCGACCACGTTTCAGCTCTTCCACTGGTCTTTCTCCACCTCAATGGAAAGCATTGCCGTCACCTTCCACCACAATCCCTTCATTACCATCCCCTTCCACCGCAGTTGTAGCCGCCTCTTCCACTGAAACCGCCGCATCTTCACCGCTGGAACAAGAAGCTATTAACACCGAGACACAACAGCTCGAAACGGAGTCGTTCCAACATAAGTTCAGAAAAGGGAAATACGTGAGCCCTGTATGGAAACCACACGAGATGCTATGGCTAGCAAAAGCTTGGAGGATCCAGTACCAAAAACAAGAAACCGGGCCTGGTTCCGGATCCGGGTCTGGCGAGGGAAGAGGGAAAACACGGGCCGAGAAAGACAGGGAAGTAGCCGAGTTCCTAAACCGGAACGGTGTAAACCGGGATTCAAAAATCGCCGGTACGAAATGGGACAACATGCTTGGTGAGTATAGGAAAGTGAACGAGTGGGAGAAAGGAGGAGACAGAGAGAAATATGGTAAGAGTTACTTCAGGCTGTCTCCTTACGAGAGGAAACAACATCGACTTCCCGCTTCTTTCGACGAAGAAGTGTACCAAGAACTCTGTCTTTTCATGGGTCCACGTGTCAGAACTCCCGCTCTTAAACGTAGTAGTGGCGGAGCTCCGGCGGATGTTACCTTAACACCTCCTCCGTCTCTTGAGACGCTTCCTCCTATTCTTCATCCACCGTTCATGACTTCAAGAGACGATAATAACCGTATCACTTCCATCGGTAAACTCTTATTTATTATTCATTGACTTGTTTACACAATTGCATTGTTATTTGATATATAGTCACATTATTATAGCATACGGCTTGTGCATTTATTTATTTATTTTGATTGTATTGCTATCATTTTCAAAAGTTTCCAAAATGAGGTTTCTCATAAATTATAGCATAACCAACCAGAAAGTTCCATTTTAAATTAATTATTAATATAATTTGTGTTTATATCTTAAAAGATCATTTTTGATATATGCGGAAGAAGCTTCAGGGTTAAATATTATTGATTAAAAATGAAGGAAGTTGAATCTGTTTATAGTTATGAGTTTTCGTTATTTTTATAATGTTTAAGAAAAATTAATTATGTGCTTTTTAGGAAGAGGGAAGAGACTAGCATTATCGATAGCTGGGGATGATCATCCTCAATATCCGTATTCACACAACATTGGTAGAGGGTCAGGTTTATCCTCTAATAGGTCACTATACTTCAATCCTTCTTGCGAGACGATTCCTTCTTCCTCATCTTCGTCTTCATCTTTAAAAGATCTTCGTCGTATTGGGAAAATACGGTTAACCTGGGAGGAATCGGTTAACTTGTGGGCTGAAGAAGGAGAGGTTGATTATGGGAGAATTAGGGTTAGTGGGTCGAGTTTCTTGAATGCAGACGAGCTCACCTACTTGGATGATTCCATGGTGGCTTGTACAATGGAATCTTTTGAAGATGGACCTCTTAGAGGATTCTCTTTGGATAAATTCATTTCTGGCCAACATCTTAAAGTCTTTGGAAGACAAAAGTCAACATCATCATCTGCTCCTTCACCTTCAGGTAACACACACATGCATTCATCTTGTGGTTAAACTATAAAACTAATTAATTGAAGAGGAAAACCAATCCAATGAATCTTCTCTATAATAACATTATGGATCGAGGATATCAATCCACTGAACCTCTCTGTAAACTTATCCAGCAGAGACAAATGTATATTGTTCAAGAAAATTTGCAGATAATGTGGCACTTATGTTTGATTAATAAAAGCTTTAGTAAAAAAAAATATACAACGTTAAAAGAGGAAAGTCAATGAATAATCCGGTGTTATTTTTGTGTGTGTGTGTGCAACTAACTCTCTAATCTTCATATGTTATTATTTTTGTAAGTTAATATGGCAAATTCGATTGATCGAGCTCAGCTTCCACTCGCAGTGCCCATTTATAAATGTAAGTCATTTTCTAATCATATAGTTTAAAGGTCGTTAAATTTGTACTACCTCCGTTTTTTAATATTCGAAGTTTTAGGATAATGCATGATTATTAAAAATCTTGATTCTTAATTTAAAAATGTGATTCAAATATAGATTAAAAACTACGAACCAATTACAAAATAACTACAAATATATTATTGGTTACATGGTTTTTGATAAAATTCAAAATTACCTTAAAATATGAAAATATCATCTATTTTGAAATATCAAAAAACTTTTTAAATATCATCTATTTTGAAACAAAAATAATATTTTTTTTCTTAACCTAAGGGTATTCTTGACCTATGATAAATTTGTATTATTAACGAGTGAGCAAATGCGTATACAGCAATATCAACATTGGAGTTCCAAGACCCATCAGAGCATTACTTAAGTAGCTTGCGTGTGGCGACGGAAAATCCTCCGAGCTTATTTGAGCTAGCACGATACCTTCAAGAACGGCCGCCAGAAAATCTCCGGTTTCCTATCCGGCGAGACGTCTACAAAGACTTGCCGCCGGGGAAAGAGCTCTTCTTCTCCACTTCTTCAACGGAGCTTCTAGATTGTAGAGCCATCACATATGATATCATCAGCCCCATCATGTCCCGCTTAAGCCCTGATTACGTCATCTCTAGCAAAGACTCGTTGATTCCTCTTTGGGACGACTGCGTTAACCGGATGGTTTCAAAGTTTTGCGATATGGTGGTTTTGCGTAAACCGGATTCGTCTTCTTTTGTTGAAAACGTTCAAGATCAGTGGCCAAACGTTGTGGGATTCGTAAAAGGTTTCGGATTATGGAGAGGAGAAGAGGCTGATAAGGTGCGAGAAGGTGCAGCTGTTCCTTCTTCTCTATTGGTCGGAAAGATTCTTTGGTCGTACGACGATCTTCCATACATTCTTGGTTACCATGCAATAGGGTTCACCGTAACGTTCTGCGCTTTGAGCCGTTCTTCGCAAGATCGAGTGGTCTGCACTGATCTTTATTCGTTCGACGTCTCTTCACCCTCGGATCGAATCAAGGCGTTGGTTCCTTGTTACCGTCTCGCTTCTCTTTTACCTTTGCTTGCTGATCGGTGCACTACGATGCATTTATGTTACAACGACTTCGAGAGAAGTAGTCATGGAGATTTCGTGACCGAGATAACGCCTAACACGGTGACTAAGTATTACTCAAGCAAGAGAAAATGGAGTGTAGTGAAAGGAATCTACGATTTTCTCGACCAAAGAGTTCCACACGCGGAGCATTTGGTTGGTGCAAGAGAGAAGGAACTATCATTGAGTTTTAAGCCACGTGGAATAAGAGTCAAACCATGTAACGTTGACCAGCTTATCGAGTCTCTGATGTGTGTGACGAGAGCGCTTGTTGCGCTTCACGACCTATCGTTCATGCATCGTGACATGCGATGGGAAAATGTCATGAGAAGCGCGGAAACTGCAACACCAACATCGGATGCGGAATGGTTCGTTTGCGGGTTCAACGAAGCGGCTGAGTCGCCACAGCTTAACCCGCACTGCGCTACGGCCGAGGAAGAGGAGGAGCATGGGAGGCGTGCTCCTGAGATGGAGAGAGGGTTGCATGCGGTGAAAGTGGATGTGTGGGGAGTGGGTTATATGATAAAGACTTGTGGGTTGAGTAATGTGCCAAAGATGTTGAGAGAACTTCAAGGGAAGTGTTTGGAGCCGAACCAGGAGAACCGACCAACAGCAGCTGATTGTTTCCACCACCTGCTTCAGGTTCAGTCTGCTAGTACATCCTCGTATTAACCCTTTTAATTATATTTCTTAGTTCACATATGAATGTTGGAAACTTAGATCAACTTTTAGGTTTTGACCATCAGCCTATAATTTGTCCCTTTTAAATAATTTTGGCAGCTTTGAAACTGGACCAGTTTCATTGGCGCGAGCAACATTTCGTTTCGAATATTCTGAGAGATGGTAGTGAGTTGTAGTTAGCAGCGGATAATATCTAATATTTTCGCTTGAGTCATGATATGCAAAAATAGAGTAGCAATTGTTGCTTTTTTTTTCCCATCAAAGTTGATTATATTTATCATAAACTATTACAACAGAATGGCACTTCAAGGTTACACCATTTAGAAAAACAACAAACCCAACCACTCCCTAACAGCAACAAACCCCTGAACCTCAGAACCCGCCATCACCAAAACCACATCACAGGCCAATTCTTTCATTTTAAAAATAAAATTCAACCAAACCGGGGCTCCTGCCGCAACATAAAATTGGACAAAGCCTTCACACTTTGAGAAATGAAAGAAGCGCCTTTGTTGGCTTCATTGGCTAAACTTTCGACTTTCCATTCTCCAATACCACGAAGGCTCCTAACAGGAGCGGATCCAGAAAAAAAATTGGTATGTGGCACAAATAATTTTTTTTAACATAATAAAATATTGAAACTAGTAGTTGTGTAATATATTTTATAATTTGGTTATAGAACAGTGGTCGTTTTGAACATAATGACAAAATATTTGGGTTTCAAAAACATAATAATTAGGTATTATTTGATTGTTATTTTGAAAAAAATTGTTAGTTTATGTACTAGTAATATTGTTCAAATATGGTCCTCATTCAAGAATTCATTTTTTTTTATATTTTCTAAGTCTAATTTTTAATTTAGCTGTGGAATTCTGTTCTATAAAAAACTAAAAGTATTGAATAAAATTATTTTTAATAAAACTACATATGTATAACACACAAATTATAATCAGTCATAAAAATAAACTAGACACACAATACTACATTACAAAAAGAGTAGAAGGAAAATAAGATATTCTTAAAAATGAACTAAACGTATGTAGAAAATAAAAAGTACCTTTTTTTTCAAGAAACAAAATAACTTAAAATGAAGAAAGAAGGTGCAGAAAAAAAAAAAAAAAAAAAAAAAAAGGTGCAGAGAACATCAAAACCATTACCATATATATAGGCAACTCAAAAAGTAAATCAAGAAAAACATCAACCAGTTTTTTTGTAACATTGCATGGGGCACGATCTGTATGAAACCCAACAAATAAAATAATAAAACTTCAGTTAATTTAAAAAATTATAATATAGTATGGGGCACGTGTTCCACCTACCTTGGCCGTAGATTCACCCCTGGCTCCTAACAATCTCTTGCACTTGATAGCTGAAAGCTGGCCAACCGTTGGCCGATTGATAGCCCTAAAATATATCCTTGAACTCACCTACAAACAACACTTTTTTAATCTTCTGGCTTGACATACTATCCACCGCCCACATAAATGTGTTTAGGTTTGCTTCATCTCTGTTCCTGCAGCCATAAAAAGCTCAATATATATTCTTCTGTTTACAAGAGATTGATGTTTAAAGTTATTCATTTATATTAAAAGAAGCTAAATATTTGTTTTTGAATATTATCTTTTAGTTTACTTTTCATTAGTAATTTTTTTTTTGTATTTTCAATAAAATTTAACCACTTACATTTTTATATTTAAATTTCTGTTTAGTTAATTTAACATACAATAGCTAAAAGTTAAAAAATCAAATTTTCAAATACAACAAAAAAAAATCAGAACATATCTTTTAAATTTGGAAGAAGTTGTGTTTCAGAAAAAGAAGTAATTATTTTAAATAGTCTTTTAAAATTTTGGTCAAAAAAATAAATTAAAAAAGAATAATCGAAATATATTTTCTTATATTAAAAGTTTTAATATATTTTTTTAATGTAAATCTCATTTCTAAAACTTCACCTCATAACTCTAAACCTTAAATTTATATAACTAATCCATATTTTCTAAAAAGTATAAACGTATATTTATAATTTTAAATAAAATTTATTTTGATCATTTTCTTTTTAAAAATTATTTTATGATAAAATTTTTTTAGTACCATGCTAAAATACTTAAAAAAACTGAGAGTAGTTTTTTCATTCGAGTATATATTAAAAAAAAATACAAGGAGGAAAAAGTTATTTGATTGTTGACTGATGAGAAGTGAGGGTGTTTGTCGGGACAAGCAACAGACATCGGGTTAAAGCGAAATGGCGGCTGTTTTCTATCACCTGTCTCATTTCACCTGCACCACAATTCACATTTAAACGTACCTAGTGTACTCAGATATTTTATTCACTATAAGAAAAGAAAATGTTTTTCTACCGATTTTTTGTTGTCTGAAATTTCCAACAATATATTTTTTTTTTTTGTTAACCAGGAGGTGTCTCGACTGTAGACCTACCTAATTCCCTCAGACCCGGGACCAGTCGGCGCTAATACCTTATATGACGTAAAGCATCCCGTGGTCGGGACTCGAACTCGTGATGGCGGTCACCTCAGCTGAGGTTCCTTTACCACCAGACCACGAGGCCCGGTTTTATATTAACAGGTTATCTGACAAAACCAAAACTGTTAGAAAATCGTAAAAAATTTCGTCAGACATTGTTTGTTAGAAAAGCGTTAGAGATTTTTAAACATTTTTATGGATTATCTAAAAAAACTAATCAATCGAATTCGGTCATAAATCTCTGACAGAGAACATTTATAACATTTATATAAGATCTATAAACTCATAGAAAACGGTTAAAATCCGAAAGAACATGTTTTTCTAATAAAATTTTATTGATTTCAATGTAATATGTTAAAAGAATCAGAAATTACACCTAACGTATTGTTAAAAATAAATTTTAACAGAGACATCAATAACACGATGTTATCTAACACATTCATAGGATAAATTGATTCGTTAATTTTTTTCCGCTTCGTTTTTGATTTTGTTGTTGAGATGAAAAAGTAATAAGACACAAGATATTGACATGAATGAGAGAAATGAAGCTTAAAGAAGAAGAGATTACGAGAAGCAATCTGGATCAACCAAATTGTATTGTCTATTAAGGATAAATGTCCGACGTCAGAAGTTGAAAGAGATTTTTATTAGTATATAAAATAAGCCAATCCACTTATCATTAATTGATTTTAGGTTGGAAGTCTGTTTAGCTTAACATTGTATCAAAGTCCGATCTACGCAAGTCTAACCCGATCAATTATCGATCAAGCCCAAAGTTGGCCATCGATCCTTACCCAAACCTTCCGAGATTGAGGCTCAAAGAGTCATCATCTTGAGAGAGTGTATTAGGGACAAAAGTCTCACATCGGTAGTTGGAAGGGGTCCTTAGCAATATATAAGATAGATAGACCATTCCACTTATCACCAATTGGTTTTAGGTTGGAAGCACATCTAGCTTAACATGGTATCAGATCCCGATTCAAAAAATCCAACCCGATCCATTATCGATCCAGCCCAAAGTCGGCCCATCGATCCTTGCCCAAACATTCCGAGAATGATGCTCAAAGAACCTCATCTCGAGAGGGCGTATTAGGGATAAATGTCCCACGTCGGAAGTTAGAAGATATCATTAGTAGTATATAAAATAGATGGACCAATATATTTATCACCAATTGGTTTTAGGTTAGAAGCTCATCTAGCTTAACATTGTCCATACATGCAATCAACTCTCAACCTAACTTGACGTAGAAAACAAGCAATGGAGTTAGCGGGCTGTGTAGACTGTTCTGAGGCTTTGAAATGATTATGACCTGAAGAAAGAGCTGTTGGAACAAGAGAGAGGCACATATTGGGATAATAAGGAGAGAGGTGAGGATAGTGTCACTTTCCCTCTTCTGGCTGAGCCAGTTTGTCACTTCTTGTCTAATATTATTTATTCATTTATACATGCAAGTTGTGAAGGAAACTCTCTCTCTCTCTCTCTCTCTCTCTCTCTCTCTCTCTCTCTCTCTCTCTCTCTCTCTCTCTCTCTCTCTCTCTCTCTCTCTCTCTCTCTCTCTCTCTCTCTCTCTCTCTCTCTTCTCTCTCTCTCTCTCTCTCTCTCTCTCTCTCTCTCTCTCTCTCTCTCTCTCTCTCTCTCTCTCTCTCTCTCTCTCTCTCTCTCTCTCTCTCTCTCTCTCTCTCTCTCTCTCTCTCTCTCTCTCAACTCCTCCTACATCTCTTAATTCTTGCGAGTAGATATTTTTTTCTCTAAAAAGTCATTTGATGTGATCCATCTATTACATTGCAATCCGTATCAAACACTCCCACTGTAGAAGATAACATGCTACATTGTACATGTCCATGACACTGATATTCTTTTTATTTGAAACCGATAAAGCCATACATTCAACATATCTTCACCTCCTAATCTTCTCAACAATTCTTCATTCCTCTTCAGATAATAATTCTTCGTCATCTTTTAATTCTTAAAAAATCAAAACCACGCTTCTTTAATATCTGTCACGACCTTCCATTCCAAAGTCCGCTTCTTTAAATCATCATCACGAATCCCACCCAAATGAATCTGCAATGCTTCTGTTACGGAATTACTGTGATCTTTCAAAAATGTCATCCCACACTTCATAAAACCAAACTCAGTTTTCCCTGGATCCCAAATCCCAATTGAAAACAAAAATTTTCAAGAGTCAAATAATGGAAGCCGCATACATAACTTGATAGCAGAAATATATTGACAAAATAATTAAAGGTTTGTTGTTGAGTCAAGATCAGACAAAAACTCTCAGATGAAGAGACAAGAAAAATTGTAACTAGTATATAAACCAACATACTCAAAGCTTAGAATTATTAGGAAACTAAACTGAGAGGTGAGTATTAGATAAACTTTTATGATTTCAATTATGAAATCTAACCCAAGAACTTAATCTAGATTTGTTTTAATTCAATCTTAATACATTTCTAAAGAAAGTAGAAACACTAACCTTGATCCATCCTTGAATGCAATTTTACCTCTTGATGTTTTCCCCTTTAACCTTTTCCCTTTTGGTGATTTCTTTGATGGAAAAGAAATCCCAAAACCTTCCTTAATCTCTCCTTTTAATGATTAATATTATTACTGTGTATTTTTGAAAAACTTCTTGTTTTTCCTTATATGCCAATAACACAATGCACAAGGCCTTTTATATTAGTCGAAGGGTTGTGTGTGAAATAATACAACTCTTCAAAACTCCAACGCAACTCTTCGTCATATATTATAGACCATCATTTAATAATATAATATATATATGATGATAGGAGTAAATGTATTTATAAATAAAGGTAAAGTAGGAGGGTTATCAATACATCCATATTCTAACTCATTACTCGAAACTGATTCATCATGGTATCTACTTTTATATTAGAATATTAAAATACTAATAGGAACTTGAACTTTATATCAAACCAATAGATACGTAGGTCACATAGAATATAAAATATTCTTATATTCTGCCACTTGACCTTTGTGTCGACTTAAGGGTTCAATAACTTTAATGTGCACTTTTACATCAAGTTCGCTTGATCTTCACTAAAATTAGAAATGATCGAATCATGGCAGTTGTATGTCATTTAATCAGCATAGTCCCTTCCATGTATCACAAATCAATTCTAATTTTGTATCAATCCTTACATGAGAAGAAATTTTATTTCTCAAAATAAACATATGTTATCTACAAACCATAAGTGTATACACATACTTTAATGATAACATAATTAATAAATCACAAACATAATCTTTAAGTGAATTCTCAGTGTCAAATACATAATGAGCATCCATAACTAAACTAGCAAAGCCTTATCTATAATACTCATACATTCTACATGGCCATTGAACGCCTTGGGAGGTAAACCTTTAGTTAGCGGATCCGCTACCATCATGTCTGTCCTTATGTGCTCAAATGACACTCTCTGTTTCTGAACTTCTTCTTTAACAGACAAGTAATTTAACTCCATGTGCTTAGCACCGTTCGAGTACTTGTCGTTCTTTGAAAAGAAGACAACTGCAGAATTATCACAGTAAATTCTCAGCGGCTTGGCTATAGTGTCGACAATCCGGAGCCCTGAGATAAAATTCCGCAGCCATAGTGCATAAATTATGGCCTCAAAGCATGCCACAAATTCAACCTCCATAGTGGAAGTAGCAATGACAGACTGCTTACCTCAGGTGGAACTACAAGTGAAGAAACTTCAACCTGAACTTCAGAAATGTCCACCTTTCGTAGTTCACCACTCCCAATAGTTTCACCATTTTCAATGAACCTAGCATTACCCGAATCAACTATTCTCGTACTATGATTAGGGCAATAAAATGTATACTCCTTTGATTTTTCAGGATAGCAAATGAAAAATCCATTAACAATACTAGAATCAAGTTTCTTCTCATGTGGATTATATAGCCTTACTTTTGCTGGACAACCCCCCACACGTAGATGTCTTAAACTAGGTTTCCTTCCCGTCCACAATTCATAAGGGGTCTTAGGAACTGCTTTACTAGGAAACCGGTTAAGCACATACGTTGCAGTTTTTAATGCATATATCCACAACGAAAGGGGTAAAGAGCAATTACTCAACATGCTCCTAACCATCTCTATAAATGTTCAATTCCGCCTCTCAGCTACACCATTCTGCTGAGGAGTATCATGCATAGTGTATTGTGCACAAACGCCTCTACTTTCAAGTAATTTTTCAAAATGGACTAGGACATTGTGTCCACTTTCATTAAATTTTCCATAAAATTCACCACTTCTATCAGATCTCACTACTTTAATCTTTTTATCTAACTGTCTTTCCACTTCATCAATGAAACCTCTAGAACATTCACAGACTTAGATTTTTCATGCAGTAGATAGGTATATCCATATCGTGAGTAATCATCAATAAATGTGATGAAATATTTTTCGCCACTACATGAAGGAGCATCGAAAGGGCTACATATGTCGGTCTGTATTAACTCAAAAAGTTGAGTGCTTCTTGTGGCTGGTTTCTTTAAAGTATGTTTCGTCTGCTTTCCTTTAATGCAGTCTATGCATACATCTAGGTCACTGAAATCCAACTGAGGAAAAATTTCATTCTTTATCAACCTCATAATTCTTTCTAATATGACCTAGTCGTTGATGCCACAAGAAAGCATAATTTTCATTAGTTGCGCTACGCTTAATGCCTAGACTTTCAACATTAAATAAGGATTCAGAAATTTTTGCATCAAGATTAAACTTATAAAGTGAATCAAATAAAATACCACTACCATAAAAGTAATCATTTTGGTACAATGAGAAAACACCATATGCAACCTTAATACTAAAACCTAAATTGTCCAACCTACTAACAGAAACAAGATTTTCTAGCACACTCAGGTACATATAGACACCCTTCAAAATCCACATAACTTCCAGTGTCCAAGATCAATCTATACGTTCTAATTCCTTCTATTTGTGCCTTCATCCTATTTCCCATGAACAAGTATGTTCAGGTCCTCTTATGGGCTGGATCAAACTGAATCCCTATTTAATATGAGACACATGAGTAGTAGCACCAAAATCTAACCACCGAGTATTATTAGGAACTTCAACAAGATTCATTTTATAGCAAACAAAACTGTAATGTTTACCATTCTTGTCGAACCAACCCTTCCTCTTAGAACAATCCTTCTTGAAGTGTCCTACTTGCTTACAAAAGAAACACTTTTTTTCCTTATGGATTTGACTTTGAGGTCCTTTCACGAAGTTCTTAACATTCCTTTTGTCCTTTCTACTTGATGTTCTTTTGTTGCTACTGGCACTTCCAAGACCTACGAGGTTAGCAACTTGATCTTTCATCTTCCTTAATCTCCCCTCCTCTTGAATTAACATAGCCTTTAATTCCTTAAAGTTACATTTTTCTTTAATGGTGTTGTATTTCACCTGGAACTGGCTAAATTCAAGAGGTAGAAAGTTCATGATGAATTGAACCAAGAACTGCTCATGTACCTCTATTCCTAAGGTCGTTAACTTTGCTGCAAGATTGGACATGTGTGTCACATGATCATGGATTGGTTGAGACTAGTTAAACTTCTTTTTAGTTAGCTCATTCATGAGACTTCCTACAATCGACTTGTCAGCCAATTCTGATTGTGAAAACTCCTTAATTTTCTCTATGAATTCACTTGCTTTCTTTGTCTTAGGCATTGATGGCTTAATACTTTCCGCCATCGTCAACCTCATAAGGTTCAAGCTCAGCCTGTTAGATCGCTCCCATCTCTCATAACTAGACTTTTCAGATTCAGAGCTATCTACCGTAATAGCTGAAGGTTCCTGATCAGTTAGTATGGCAGAGTCTAAAG
This sequence comes from Moricandia moricandioides, assembly GCA_905132885.1. NCBI lineage: Eukaryota > Viridiplantae > Streptophyta > Magnoliopsida > Brassicales > Brassicaceae > Moricandia > Moricandia moricandioides. The sequence continues at coordinate 45,295 of CAJHQQ010001257.1, forward strand.
CCATTACACCCAATGTAAACTGGATTTGCTCGAACCATTCACCATGGTTGAGGCCATTAAACTTTACCACAGAGTTAGCAGATGCAAACACATTTGATGAAGCTGCAAGCATTCATACATGTTTACCCGTTAGTGCTTTGAGACTCCAATATATATTCAAACTAATATAACCCTAAAACTTGTATATTAAGTAACCTTTGGGCAATACTTAAATACAAGTACTTTGAGTGATGATAATCATATGTACTTTAATATTAATCAATCAACCATTAATCAAATAAGTTTGTTATCTTTGGATATACATATTATCAACAATAGTAAGAAATGATTTTTTTCTTTTCTTATTACTAATTATATTCAATGATCCACCTTTGGGTGATCTCCTAGAATATAAATAATAAATTAATTGACCGATCAAACTTTTATGTCATTTAGCATCCTTGATATTGATCAATTATAGACTTTTATTAATTCTAATATTTATAATAACAAAGTCACTTTGGTGACTAACATGTTATAAAATATATAAATATTAAAAAAACTAATAGGTAAATTTATTTTAATATTATATAAATATTTCATAACTATTATTCTATAATGTGTTAATATTTCATAACACAATTTACCTATATATATATATATGTGTCCTTAACTACATTGACATCATATCAAAATGCATTTAGCCGTGAAGACACAACACTTCGTTCTTTTATAGTGTCGTGTTTACAATTAAAAAAACCCCAACCATGTTTGTAAATCTACTCACACTTGTGCACATTTACTAAATTATCAGGCCAATAAAAAAAAATCTTTTCAAAACATGTATGCACACGTTTGTTCCATGACACATGAAAAATTATTACAGTGAATTAATTAAATCTAGAGTGGCTCTGATACCAAATGTTAGATAAACTTTTATGATTTCAATGATGAAATCTAACCAAAGATTTTAATTTAGATTTGTCTTAATTCAATCCTAACACATTTCTAAAGAAAGTAGAAACACTAATCTTGATCCATGCTTGAATGCAATTTCACCTCTTGATGTTTTCCCCTTTAAGTTTTTTCATTTTGGTTATTTCTTTGATGGAAAAGAAATCTCAAAACTTTTCTTAATCTCTCCTTTTAATGATCAATATTATTACTGTGTACTTTTGAAAAACCTCTTTTTTTCCTTATATGCCAATAACACAATGCACAAGACCTTTTATATTAGTCGAAGGGTTGTGTGTGAAGTAATACAACTCTTCAAAACTCCAACGCAACTCTTCGTCATATATTATAGACCATCATTTAATAATATAATATATATGTATATGATCATAGGAGTAAAAATATTTATAAATTAAAGTAAAATAAGAGGGTTATCAATACACTCATATTCTAACTCATTACTCGAAACTGATCCATCATGATATCAACTTTATATTAGAATATTAAAATACTAATAGAAACTTAAACTTTATATTAAATCAATAGATACATAACATAAGTCACATAAAATATAAAATATTTTTATAGTGAGAACAAGTAAAGACAAACAAAAAAAAGAGTACAGTCGACGCTGGAGTCGACGTCGGCTGGAAAACACGAGATTCTGAAAAATTGTATGGATTGCACTATACATCACCAAAAGAAATGGTTACTAGGCGGTTAGCAGCAGAACATGTGTTTAATTTTTTTAAAAGATCATAAAATACTAAATTACGTGCATATATATATTACCATATATATATATAATATTTGCTTAAAAAAATCAATAAAAAAACTAGTAAAACACCGTTTTTTGGTGACTGTATAACTGTATATAAGGGATAACATAACATTTGTTTTCAGAATGCCAGTAAAGTTGTTAAATACTCCATAATTCTAATAAAACTATTGTATTTTAAATAATTTCTGAAAAAGTGCATTAAACAAACAATAGATTATTTGAAGTTAAAAAAATTCAAAATTTGTATTTTATAATCTCTAGACTGAATAAAAACCATCACAATATTTTGAAAAGTTTTCAATGGATTACACTTATCAGAAATATCCATAGACTAAAATCATCAAAAAATTTTAACAGATTAAATTCATTGAAAATTTTATTTGACTAAGGTTATCAGAAAGTTTCTTTGATTTCTCAACCTTTTTGATTTATTTCGAGAAGTGAAATATTAAACGATAAAATAAAAGATTATGACAAATTATGTATTAATTTTTTTCGTAGAAAATTTTTTATACTATAAAAACATAAGTCAATTATGATTATATAAATGACATTTGTCATTTATTTTTTTATTTTTTTTAAAATAGTTATTTGTTGGTTAAAAATGAAAAAAATCAGTAGAAAGAACTTCTTTGAGATTTTTTAGCAAAATAACTTTCCACTACGTCTTAAATCTCCTACTATCTCAACTTCTTTTGCCTTCAAAAGTAAGAAATCTCTGGATAAAAATGCCAACAAAGAGATGCCGACACTGACACTTCAAGGTTTGTTAACAACTATATCAATCAGATGTCTAACACTCTTTTCATTCTTTATTTTATTTTTGGTGTAATTTTCATTCTTTATTTCTTCTCTCGAACGAGTCATTTGGTCAATGCGTGGGGTGTGGGGGATACAAGCATAGAAGGTACCTATTTTTCTCTATTTTTCTTTGCTAAAATTTTAAAAGATTTTGCATTTATCTAAAAGTCTTTGCTAAAAATGTATTATCGAGAGTGCAAAACAACAGAAATACTGAACATGATTCGTCAAATTGTATTATTTTGCATGAATTTGATGTAAATTGCAATTTTATATTCATGTTTTTCTTTTTTTGTAAGCATTGATGTCTTGCATATTTGCATTGTTTTAATCATTATTCATTGTACGTTTTGATCATTTAGATTAGCATTTAGACATGTTTAGGCTGCATTGCATTGCATTTGTCTATATCAGGTACTGGAGATTCTTGATGGTGAGTTTGAAGTCATTTGAGGCCAAGAAAGGGAGATTTGAAGCATAAGCAATCTTTTGCTGGTTAAGTGTTGCAGCGACCTCACCATAGCGACCAGAAGAGGTCGCTAGAAGAAACCCGGGAACCGTAGCGATCACCATAGCGACTAGGAGAGGTCTCTAGAAGAAACCCTGGGATCCGTAGCGACCATCGTAGCGATCAGGCGAGGTCGCTAAAAGATCTTCATCCCATACGACCAAGTGTTGTAGTGACTTAGGTGTAGCGACCAAGCCTGGTCGCTAGGCTTACTTGCGAGCACCGTAGCGACCTCTGTAGCGATGACAAGAAGTCGCTACAGCCCACAAGTGCTGTAGCGACATTTACGTAGCGACCAAGCATGGTCGCTAAGGACGCAGAAACTGTGATTTTCACGGGTTGGCCCAGGCTTGTTGGGTTGACCCGGTTCGTTTTCAAACAACTATATATACTCTTTAAACCTAATTTTAAGGTTACTCTGGTTTTTATATGAGACATATACTACTTTTGGTGAAAGAGATTGAATCCTTAATCTTCTTTGATCTTCTTATTTTTGTTTCACTGATATTCTGGATCATTAGACATGATTAACTTTGAATCATCTATGGTTTTTGAGTTCATCATGTTCGCTAGTGAGTAGTTACCTTTAGGATTCATGGGTTAGGGTGATCTAGGTTGATTAAGTGATGGATTAGAAAGTTTAGTGTTTGGTCATTCATGTTCTATGATTATATCTTGTCTCTAATGCTAGATTAGACTTGATCACTTTGATCTAGATCCTTAGACAATTTGTACCCGAAAGGTGTTCGATGAAATGTCTGAACCAAAGCGATAATTCTCTTTACTTGCTTAACCAATGACAATTGATGTTAGGGAAGTTTAGATAGTTAATAGATCTGTTCTTAATGATTGCTTGATTTAACTAGATCAAAGACATTTGATGTTTAGTGATTGAAAGCAAATGAACTTTTATCTTGATAAAGAACTAGTTTAATGGTGCGTCTAGACTAGTAGAACCAGATTGATTGTAGTGTTAACATTCTATGTTAAATCTTAGTCACCCAAAGTCAATGCCCCTGCCCATGGGTTCTTTGTTTCCCAATTGATTTATAATTCTAGTTTTTACTCCTATGTTCTCTTGTTACTTCATTTCACACATCAAAATCTATTGCACTTAGATTAAGCTTATACTTGTATTCTCACTGCATCATGATCACTTAGGATTGGATTGACACTCATCTATACTACTTTGAATAGGATAGAGTAAAATCCTTTATCAAATTTAGCGTCATTGCCAGTTTTAAGTTGATTGTGACAGTGAGATTTAGTCATAACATGAGATTAAGTCTTATTTTCTTTTACTTGCTTACTGACACACTTTCTTCATTTCTCTTTGAATCACAGGTGTATGAACTTGCGGAGCAGAGGAACAACAGACCTTGTTCCACGAGTAGACAACATCAGAGCTTTAGAGAGAGAGAGAGTTAGGAAGAAAGAGAAGATAAGAACAACTGATTCCTTTCGATAGGTTGAAGTTTGAAATGGATGTCAACCAGCATAACCCTCATCAAGAAGGTGCCAATGGAGCTGAAAACCATGGAACACACCCTCAAGATGCACAAGGCCAAGGAGCTGCAAACCTTAGGCAATAACATCCTCCACGCCAAGCTCGGGCGATCGGAACATATGACCAGCCCAACATCCATGGGAACATGGCTGGTATCAGATCACCAGCTATAGAGAACAACAACTTCAAGATCAAGTCAAGTTTGTTCAACATGATTCAAGCTAACAAATACCATGGTCTTGATTTGAAAGATCCACTAGGCTACCTTGATAACTTGGAGAAGTTATGCGGCACAACGAAGATCAATGGTATTTCCGAAGATGCTTTCAAACTGAGATTGTTTCCCTTCTCTTTGGGAGATAAAGCGCACTTATGGGAGAAGATTCTACCTCGGGGATGCATTAAAACTTAGGAAGAATGCAAACGGGTTTTCCTTAACAAGTTCTTCTCCTCTTCCAGAACTGCTAAGTTGAGAAATGAGATTTCTGGATTTCAACAAAAGGACCTTGAGAGTTTTTCTGAAGCATGGGAAATGTTCAAGAGCTACTTAACACAGTGTCCTCACCATGGCTTCAGTAATGAGAGTATCCTAAGCACTTTCTACAGAGGAGTTCTGCCTAAGTATCGAAGCATGTTAGACACCGCCAGTAATGGTTTCTTCTTGGGAAGGAAAGCTCAAGATGGCATGGAATTTTTTGAGAACAAGGCACAAAGTGATTCAGTGTACAATGATGACTGCGACAGGCAAAACCGAGGTGGAGGTGGTGAGAAATCCAATACAAGAAAAGAACTGAAATCTCTATAGGATACTCTCGACATGCTTCTTCTGGATAGAGCTAAACAGGAAAAGGTGAACTTTGTTGGCAAGAAGGGCCAAGAAGAAGCTTTAGAGGTTAATGAAGTTGATGGTTTAGAAGGACAACATGAGCTATGTTTTATCAACGCTAACGGACAATGGTACATGAAAGAACCAAAATTTCCATACCCAAACCCCTATCCAAACAAACCCCAGTACCCAAACAACTACCAGAAAAATGGTTACCCACCCAAACAACCATACCCTCCAGGTTTTCCACCCAAAGACAATCAGTCTAGCCAAGCGCAAGGAAGTTCTTCACAGGCTCAACCTAGAGATAAAAGTGTGGAATCTATGTTTAATCAACTCCTCGAATCTCAAGCGAGAAATGAGAAAACCATTGGATATGAGTTAAAGAACATCCACACCAAGATTGATGGGAGCTACAGTGACCTCAACAACAAGTTTAAGGCTTTGGAGAATCTATTCGCCACCATGAGCTCCAACTCTAAGAGGCCCATTGGATCATTACCTGGAAAATCTGAGAAGAATCCTAAGGAGACAATGCACTCAATCACGTTAAGAAGTGGTAGATAATTACCTTCAAGAGTTCTCCTCAAGGATGATGAGAAGCAAGGTGGGGAGGTAGCCATCAATCTAGAGGATGAGGTTGTGATTTTTGATAAGAAGACCAATGAGGATATCATGTAAAAGATTGTCGAGGCTAAAGGTACAGGAAAAGTTGGGGAGGAAAATAAAGCATCGAACAAAGATAAAGCCACTTCTTTCTCAACACAGTCTACATTTGTTCCCCCTTCTTATGAGCCAAAACTTTCATTTTCGGGTAGATTCGAGAAACAACTTTTGGAGAAGTACAAAGCACTCTTTGAGAAGCAAATGAGAGATGTTCAGATTACCATGCCCATTATTGATGCCTTCATGCTTATTCCTCAATACAACAAGTTCTTGAAGGATGTTATAACTCAGAAAAAGAAAGTGATGGAAGGCATGATGGTTCTTACTCATGAGTGTAGTGCCATTATTCAAAGGTTGACTGTTCCAAAGAAGCTTGAAGATCCAAGAAGTTTCACTTTAACTTGTGCCATTGATCCACTTTCATTTGAAAGATGTTTATGTGACTTGGGGGCAAGTGTCAGCCTCATGCTTTAATCTATTGCGAAGAAGCTCGGCTTTACACATTACAAGAAGTGTAGAATCTCTCTAGTGCTGGCTGATCGCTCTGTTAAGCTCCCTATAGGAATTCTGGAAGATCTACCAGTAATGGTTGGAGACTGTGAGATACCCATTGTTTTTGTGGTGCTTGAGATAGATGAAGAGCCCAAGGACCCATTGATTATGGGAAGACCATTCTTAGCTACTGCTGGAGCTGTTGTTAATGTTAAAGATGGTAAGATTAATCTTCATCTTGGGGAGGGGAACACTCTTCACTTTAATGTTAAGGAGTTGATGAAAAAATCTACCATTCAAGGACAAGCCTTATGCATTGAGGCTATGGATGCGTTAGCTGATGAGTTCCTAGAAGAGATGGCGCTTGAGGACTCTCTTCGACATGCTCTAACAGTTGATAGAGAGGTCCAAATGATTGAGGAAAAGGAGAGCAAAGAGTACGCGAGGATGTTGGATTCTCACAAGGGATTGAATGGAGTACACAACTTCTAAGAGCTGTCCCAAGCTGTTTACCATGTTGCCTTAACCGCCTTACAAGAAGAGCTTCAACAAGATGATTGGAGCGAGCTCAAGGCACCCAAAGTGGAGCTTAAACCCCTCCCCATTGGTGTAAGGTACGCCTTTCTTGGTACTAATAACACCTATCCTGTCATTGTGAGTAGCCAACTAAATGAAAAAGAATATCTACACTTTTAAATGAGCTTAAAAAGTATAGAAAATCAATCGGCTACTCACTTGAAGACATCAACGGGATATAACCCTCCTTGTGCATGCATATGATATATCTAGATGATGAATCAATGACTTCTATAGAGTATCAAAGAAGGTTGAACCCCAACTTGAAAGATGTTGTTAAGAAACAGATTCTTAAACTCTTGGATGCTGGAGTGATTTACCCTATTTCTGATAGTACTTGAGTATCTCCTGTGCATGTAGTTCCCAAGAAGGGTGGTATCACTGTCATTAGGAATGATAAGGATGAATTAATACCCAAAAGAACCATAACTGGTCATAGAATGTGCATTGACTACCGAAAACTTAATGCTACATCTAGAAAAGATTATTTTCCTTTGCCATTCATTGATCAAATGCTTGAGAGACTTGAAAACCATCCTTATTATTATTTTTTTGATGGATACTCATGTTTCTTCCAAATACCCATACACCCAATGATCAATAAAAGACAACATTCACATGCCCCTATGGTACCTTTGCTTATCGCAAGATGCCATTTGGGCTATGTAATGCACCAGCAACTTTCCAAAGAGCAATGATGTCTATATTCTCTGATATTATTGAGGATGTGGTGGAAGTCTTTATGGATGATTTCTCTGTGTATGGATCTTCTTTTGCTGTGTGTTTGTCTAATCTATGGAGTGTCTTGAAAAGATGTGAGGAGACGAACCTTGTGCTTAATTGGGAAAAATGCCACTTCATGATAAAATAAGGAATTGTTCTAGGACATAAGATCTCAGATAGAGGAATCGAAGTCGATAAAGCGAAGATTTATGTGATGATTGGGTTAGCTCCACCAAGATCGGTAAAGGACATCAGAAGCTTTTTAGGCCATGCTGGGTTCTATAAAAGGTTCATAAAAGACTTCTTAAAGATAGCTAGACCGCTGACAAAACTACTATGCAAAGAAGCTATCTTTAACTTTGATGAGGAATGTCTTTAAGTCTTCAAGAAGCTGAAGGGTGACTAATTAGTGCCCCCATTGTTCAGCCACCAGATTGGGAACTTCCCTTTGAGATTATGTGTGACGCTAGTGATTATGCTGTGGGAGCAGTCTTGGGGCAGAAGAGAGATAAGAAAACTCATGTCATCTACTATGCAAGTAGAACTCTTGATGATTCTCAAATGAAGTATGCTACAACTGAGAAGGAGCTTCTTGCGATACTGTTTGCTTTCGAGAAGTTTAGAAGCTATTTGGTAGGCTCTAAGGTGATAGTCTACACTGATCATGCTATGCTAAGACACCTTTTGGCGAAAAAATATGCTAAGCCAAGATTGTTGAGGTGGGTTCTATTTTTATAAGAATTTGATCTTGAGATAAAAGACAAACCCGAAGTTTAGAATGGAGTGACTGATCATTTGTCTCGAATGAAAGTTTATTTTGGTATTGCCATCAATGAAAGCCTTCTAGAAGAGCAGATTATGGCCATCAGGGCGGTTATGAAGCTTTGTGAGACTGGGAAGAAGCTTGAAGATTAAAGCAACTGAAGAAAAAGAACCATGTTACGCTGATTTGGTGAACTACTTAGCCTGTGGAAAGGAGCTTTTGAGACTAGAAGGGTATGCTAAGAATAAGTTCTACAAGGATGTGAAGAGGTACTACTGGGATGAACCCTATATCTATATACTTTGTAGGGATCAAATCTATAGAAGAGTAGTAGCTGAAGGAAAGGTTGAAGGGATCCTTGAACATTGTCATGGGTCATCCTATGGAGGTCACTTTGCCACCTTCAAGACTGTTGCTAAGATTTTACAAGCTGGATTTTAGTGGCCACATATGTTCAAAGACACACAAAACTTTGTCTCAAGATGTGATTCATGCCAGAGAAGAGGGAATATCACTAAAAGGAATGAGATGCCTCAAAACCCTATCCTGGAAGTTGAAGTATTTGATGTATGGGGCATCAATTTCATGGGACCATTTTTATCCTCCTTTGGGAACACTTACATCCTGGTAGATGTTGACTATGTGTCGAAATGGGTAGAACCTATAGCCAGTCCAACCAATGATGCTAAGGTGGTTCTAAAGATGTTCAAGAGCATTATATTTCCAAGGTCTGGAGTACCTAGAGTTGAGATCGGTGATGGAGGCTCTCACTTCATCAACAAGCTGTTTGAGAATCTTCTCAAAAAGAATGGGGGTAAAACACAAGGTGTCAACTCCATACCATCCTCAAACAAACGGACATGTGGAAATCTCCAACAGAGAAATCAAATCCATCCTGGAAAAGACAGGACAACAAGAAAAGATTGGTCCATCAAGCTTGACGATGCACTACGGACTAATAGGACAATCTACAAAACTCCTATAGGAACCACACCTTTCAACCTAGTATATGAGAAAGCTTTTCATCTTCCAGTGGAGCTTGAATACAAAGCCTTATGGGCAGTCAAACTTCTAAATTTTGACATCAAAATAGCCTAGGAGAAGAGATTGATTCAACTGAGTGAACTTGATGAGTTACGTCTTGATGCCTATGAAATCTCGGCGATATACAAGGAAAAAACTAAAGCTATTCATGACAAAAAAATCCTTAAGAGAGAGTTTAATGCTGGAGATCAGGTGCTGCTCTATAATTCCTGGTTAAAGTTGTTTCATGGGAAGCTCAAGTCCAGATGGTCATGTCCTTTCAAGATCAAAGAAGTGAAACCTTGTGGAGCAATAGTTTTGTGGAGCAAGGATGGAAGAGATTTCACCATCAACGAATAAAGAGTTAAGCTCTACTTGAGGATTTCAAGTGAGGAGGAAGGAACTTCGATTCCACTCTCTGATCCATACTTTGCTTAACCAACAGAGAGGAATTCAAGCTAGAGACTATAAACAAGCTCACTTTGGAGGAAATCCCATGTTTATCTTTGTACATATTTTTGTTCTTTTTAGTTTACTTTTCTTTTAGATTATTTGATGTTTTTGAGTGAATCCTTTCAGGATGAAAGTTGATAAGGTGGAGGGAAGCGCTTTGGCAAAGATTTCAAAATGTCAACGTCTGTAGCGACCATAGCGTAGCGACCACACGATGTCGCTACAGAGGTTTTGCGGGTACCATAGCGACCTCTGTAGCGACCTCTGTAGCGACCAGAGTAAGTCGCTACGGACCCAAAGGAATTGCCACAAGAAAACAAATCTAAGTCCCATAGCAACCACAGCGTAGCCACCTTGTCTGGTCGCTACAGGTATTTCCAGGAACCGTAGCGACCTTTGTAGCGACTAGACGAGGTCGCAACACGACCCAAGTAAGTGTCCTTCTTCTCGAAATCGGTCCGTTCCAATTGAACCGAACCCGATTTTCACCCTAACCAGCCCAAACCAAACACCCACCACCCTTATCCCATCGAATCTATATCTCTCTCTCTCTCACCCCTATTCTCCCAAAACAAAAATAAAATTCCCCCAAGAACACAAAACCCCAACTTTCCCAATCCTTCATTAAACTCCTTGATTCAACTTGATATCACTCTGAAATTGCCTGAAACTTCCATATTTTGATTCATATCATCCATTCAAGCAACAATATAAATGGCGAGAACTAGATCAAAGAGACCCACCAGAAGCCGAATCCCATCACGGAGGACTGAAGAAGAAGTTGAGCGAGAAAGAAAGAAAGCTGAAGAGATCGAGATGGAGATCGAAGAAGGTCTTCAAGTCCCAACCTAAAGTGAGGATGATGTTCCACAAAGACAAGCTAAGAACCCTAAAGGGAAAGGTAAGGGAAAAGTGAAAGCCCAAGTAAAGGAGAGAGATAGATCAGTCATCCCAAAAAACCTCAACTACTCACTCACCTACAAACCGGTATCACATGGACACCGATAAGATTCCCTTTCCCTATCTTTTTGAGAGAAACCGAGCCTTATGATGGAGTGTTTCAGATACTGGAGAGTATGGGATTGCAGTCTCTCCTCACAATGGAAGCACAACCTCTATACGTAGAAGCTTCGTGTCACTTTCTTTCATCATTAGAGGTTTTCCGCCTCAGCGATGGACCATTAGAGTTCGGATATGGGCGAATTCAATTCAAGGTCAGAGGGAAGTTGTACAAGCTAAGTTACAAGGAAATCAGAGACATTTTGGGGTTCAAGGATGACAAGCGTAGCGATCTCCCTATGAACTACAACATCCCCGACAGGGTCTGGCCCCTAATTGCAGGATTTGCTCATGATCCTCAGAGGAACAAGAACACCAGTATCAGAAACCCTGTGGTCAGATATGTTCATCGCATCTTGGGCAACACGCTCTTTGCTCGTCGAGACTCGGGGAATGTTTTGGACGATGAATTGACAATGATTGCCATGGCCCTTGTACCATTGTTTGGGAAGGATGAGTTGTATAGAGATGATGAGGATATTTTATCAGGTTTTGGGAGAGTGGGCTTTTTCGTGAGAATGCTAAAGTACTACCGGGATTGGGCCTGGACTAATCATGATAGCACGCCTCAACTAAGCATCGGTGGTTTCATTACACCACTACTGAAAGCTGCCGGAGTCCCTCTTTACGGTGAAAGCCCTCAGGCACCTTTGTACATGGATGGTCCTTACATGAAGAGGACCAAATACCTCTTGGGAATGTTTCAAGGCAAGCACATCTACTCTTTCTACATTGACTTCCACTATATAGAGCTTGTCATACCAAACCCGCATGTCTCCATGGTGCGCATCAAGTATATCATCTCATTCGAAGTCCCACAAGATCTCCAGTTCCGCCAACATGGTCCACTAGACACTGTGCCAAATCCCAGGAAAAATACTGTGCGACGCTCGACGATTGGTCCATCTTCTTCTACTGCTGCTACCCCACCACCTACCCGAGCATCTAGTTCACGAGCCCCTGAGATCCAAGAGGAAGAAACAACTCTCTATGGACCTCCCCGCTACTAGTTCACGCCACACACTGGAGCCCTCCCGAAAGGTACTTTGCGAGATGCCCATGACTATTTTGGGAAACTTGAGGGGTGGAACAAAATCCAGGACATGACCATCCACAAGTTGTCAGCGAAGTACAAAGCGCTGAAGAAGACTGTAAAGAAGAACGCTGCCAACTCCGCCAAGTTCATGAAGAGAGTCACAGATATTCTGGTTAGAGCAGGGATTGGAGGTTGTAAAGCGGAGGACTCCATTATGGCTGAGACTTATGCTCCAAAGCCTCGTTGACAACCTCGTCATGGGACCGATTTTTCATCTTCGTAAGAGGCGAAACCCTTCTCCTGCTCGTGGAGACTCATGCAATGAATCCCCTTCTCTAGAAACTTATGATGACGACGAAGAAGAAGAAGAAGGTTTTGAGGCAGGAAGTGAGCGCTACATGGCGCCAGGCAATGAAGACGAAGGCGACGAGGGAGGAAGTGGGAACAAGACAGACGAGGAGGCCACTGCCTCAGACTCCACATGAGGTATATCCATACCTTTTCCATTGTAAATATCCATTTTCTCATCATGCACTTTTGTCTTTTCGGTATCCCTCTCTCTCTTGATCACACAGAGACTGTGTTGTTCAAGTTTGGGGGGGGGGGGTACCATGTCTAATCATTTCATTTTCTTTCCTTGTTTCCATAAGCATTTGAGTCTTGCATTGTACATATATATAAAAAAAAGAGAAAAAAATTCGAAAGAAAAAAAAATTCCATGTAGTTGCATCATTTGCATCTTTAGAGTCCAATCTAGAGCATAAAGGTTACATCCATATCTCATAGGGGACAATGATTAAGCTAACCTTGCAAAGAACTCATGCTGAGAACTTAACTTGATACCCTTTGTAGTCGTGGCAAGTAGCTAGAAAATCCTTTGAAAGAGTTGCAAACTTCGAGCCTTGAAAACTCCTGTTGAATCTTGTTTGACTGATTAAGCTTGCTTGTCCTTGAAACCAACTCCAATTTTACTTGAGTTAATGAACCTAATCTATCTTGCTTATGGGCTCTTGTTGTACTTGATCATGGTTACCTCACACACTTGAGTTAGTCTTATCCCTTTCTACCAATATTTAGCAGCTCAAGTGGCCATCTCTCCTTTAGATGGTTCTCCATACCCTTGACCCTACCTTTCTTTCTAGCTTTACTAATTTGTTGAGTGAGATTTCTTCTGAAAGTTTGATATGTGCATAAAGTTGAGAGTATTGGGAACGACAATGGTTGATCCTCATTACTTGCTAGCTTTAGGATCTCATAATTATCTAGCACATAGGATTGGAATGGAGTATTGAGTGTTTCATCTTGAAGGGTGAGAGAAAAGTGAGTATATATAAAAAAAAAGGAGATAAGATATTCGGGATCAAAGAAAAAGAAGAAGAGTAGCTCTAGGAGTGTCAAAATAAGAAATCCTCTAAGTAAAGAAAATAAAAGATTCAAAAGAATGGAGAATAAAAAAAGAAGAGAGAAAGTGTGAGCTAAAGCCAAGAGAATGGTGGAATGATCTCTAGTAAGCGAAAATAAATAAAATAAGAGTGTTCTTGGAGTTTTTGGGAGAGTGAAAGGGAGTTTGACATTGGAAATCATTGGGAGAGAGTATTTTGTATCTAGGAAATGGGTAGAACAATGAGGATTGACCATTGTACGCATAAATTGTTCTCTTTCTTAGATATATTATGCATAATGTCGAACTACTTGTGCTTGAGAGTAAACCACCGTGAAAGAACTTGATAACCATTTTGATTCACAATTCTTCAAGCCTTTTTCCCAACAAGCTAAATGATTAGGACTGATTGCCCATTTGCAAGAATGCACTTTGATTATTTTCTAATGAATGTGAGAGTTGGTTGCTTGGCTTGTTTGTGTAGTCTTGATGATAAGTGTAGAAGATCAAGGAGTTGAGATAATCCTAGAGAATTTAGAGTTTGATAAGTTCTTTGTTCTAGCTATTTGAAACAACTATGCAAGGGTATCATGTTGATGACTAAGAAGAGTTCTTTTGGTAATGAGTTCCCACTTTCAAACCTCTCTACCTTGTTAATCTTGAGAATTTACTTGTGGACAAGTAAAGATCAAGTTTGGGGGAGTTGATATCTTGCATATTTGCATTGTTTTAATCATTATTCATTGTACCTTTTGATCATCTAGATTAGCATTTAGACATATTTAGGCTGCATTGCATCGCATTTGTCTATATCAGGTATATGAGATTCTTGATGGTGAGTTTGAAGTCATTTGAGGCCAAGAAAGGGAGATTTGAAGCATAAGCAATCTTTTGCTGGCTAAGTGTTGTAGCGACCTCACCATAGCGACCAGGAGAGGTCGCTAGAAGAGACCCTGGGATCCGTAGCGACCAGGCGAGGTCGCTAAAAGATCCTCATCCCCATACGACCAAGTGTTGTAGTGACTTAGGTGTAGCGACCAAGCCTGGTCGCTAGGCTTACTTGCGAGCACTGTAGCGACCTCTGTAGCGATGACAAGAAGTCGCTACAACCCACAAGTGCTCTAGCGACATTTACGTAGCGACCAAGCATGGTCGCTAAGGATGCAGAAACTGTGATTTTCACGGGTTGGCCCAGGCTTGTTGGGTTGACCCGGTTCATTTTCAAACAACTATATATACTCTTTAAACCTAATTTTAAGGTTACTCTGGTTTTTATCTGAGACATATAGTACTTTTGGTGAAAGAGATTGAATCCTTAATCTTCTTTGATATTCTTATTTTTGTTTCACTGATTATTTTGGATCATTAGACATGATTAACTTTGAATCATCTTTGGTTTTTGTGTTCATCATTTTCGCTAGTGAGTAGTTACCTTTAGGATTCATGGGTTAGGGTGATCTAGGGTGAGTAAGTGATAAATTAGAAAGTTTAGTGTTAGGTCATTCATTTTCTATGATTATCTCTTGTCTCTAATGCTAGATTAGGCTTGATCACTTTGATCTAGATCCTTAGACAGTTTGTACCCGAAAGGTGTTCGATGAAATGTCTGAACCAAAGCGATAATTCTCTTTACTTGCTTAACCAATGACAATTGATGTTAGGGAAGTTTAGATAGTTAATAGATCTGTTCTTAATGATTGCTTGATTTAACTAGATCAAAGACATTTGATGTTTAGTGATTGAAAGCAAATGAACTTTTATCTTGATAAAAAACTAGTTGAATGGTGCATCTAGACTAGTAGAACCAGATTGATTGTAGTTTTAACATTCTATGTTAAATCTTAGTCACCCAAAGTCAATGCCCCTGCCCATGGGTTCTTTGTTTCCCAATTGATTTATAATTCTAGTTTTTACTCCTATGTTCTCTTGTTACTTCATTTCACACATCAAAATCTATTGCACTTAGATTAAGCTTATACTTGTATTCTCACTGCATCATGATCACTTAGGATTGGATTGACACTCATCTATACTACTTTGATTAGGATAGAGTAAAATCCTTTATCAAGCATCTGAGTATATATTTTTATATTAATCTTTTGTTTCAGATGTGAGAAACTTCAATTAGGGTTCACTCCCAAAATCTTATCAAATTTGGAATGAAGTTATTGAAGATGGAAGCAAGAGCTTCTGAATGTCAATAATATATGTTGATGTAGTCGCTGACGCATGAGGCGTGCTGAGTAGTGAAAATTATGTAGATGCAAGATGATGAGCTGAAGTTATGTACATTTTGAGAACAAGTGCATATCATGAATAAATGCAAGAAAATAAACTTGGTAAAAAATTATATGCCTTAAAATAAGAGTAATAACTGCAATTACAAGAAAGGAAAAGTTGCATTTATCGATATGAAAGATGTCCTTATCCATGAGTTCTTTGAACAAAAGGTTTTGAGAATATGGATATAACTATAAAATAGCAATGAAGTCGTCTATATTCCATAGAGACACAAAGAGGCTAGTTTTATAGAGAGAGAAGATATCTTGAGTGTGTTCTTGGTCGTCCTGAAACATACGCTGAAGTACGTGACGGAGGAGAGACATAAGAGGCTAGCTAAGAAATCTTTCAGTAGCAGTTGTTAGGGTGTTAACAGACTGTGTAAAGCTGATATTTTAATAGATTGTTTAAGGAAATTTCTAATAAAGCAAAAGGTGTTTGCTTGTATTTATTCTCTATGATTTTTATTTTGCATTATTTAGTTGTAGTTACATCTTGAAATTAAAATTGGTATCAGAGCGGGTCACCCAAGTTACTGGTGTGATCTAGAAGGTGAAGATGGACACAATTGTTTCTATGCAGAAGACAATCATGTTGAACGCGGACCAATATAGTAATTGAAAGGTTCGCATGAAGTATTTGATTTGTGGAATCAATGAAGAAGCGTGGAGATCTGTGGAGACTGGGTAGGAACCTACCATAGTCACAAAATATATGAAGAAGCCCAAGCCTAAAGAAGATTGGACAGAGACATAGCAAAATGAATCAAAGTTTAACGCAAAGGCCCTGTCAGCGATTTTTGGAGTTGTTGAAGCATAATAGTTCCAATTGAATCAAGGGAATACTTTAGCTAAAGAGGCGTGAGAGATCCTATTGAATTTGTTTGAAGGTGATGAGAGTATCAAGAGGGCACACCTAGTCCATCTCGGATCGCAGTTTGAGAATCTCAAGTGGTCTGACGTTGATTCTATGGCAAGCTTCAGTGTGAAACTCAGTGTTTTGGCGCATGAAGCATATGTACTTGTAAAGAAGTACGAGGAGAAGAATCTGGTAAAGAATTTGCTATGTCGTCTTCCAAAATTTTTGTTTCCCATAAGGCGGTCTTGAAGATGACTACAAACACAAATGAACTCAAGTTTAAAAAACTTGTGGGTATGCTCAAGGGAGAAGAGATGGAGACAAACAGTAGTTTGGTCTCTACGTCAAGTAGTGCGTCAAAGAGAAGAGCACTCATGGCTGATGAAGATGGTGAGAGACTTTAGATGATTGAAGATACCATGAGTATGCTGGCTAGGAATTTTGGTAAGATGATGAATCGCTTTGGTGGGAGGATGCATCAGCCTGTGAAGCAACATGTTTGTTAGGAAGGTGATCATGATAGTAGCCGAAGCAGATTAGGTATCACGTTCCATGACTATGAAGGCTTTTTTCATATGAGGAGTGACTGTCTTGTGGCACGACGAAGAGAACTCAAGTGTCCTAAGTGTAGAGTTACTGGACACACACGACGTGAATGTCCAAACTCAAAGAAGAGAAAAGGTATATCTTTACTGTCGTCTGATGATTCAGTTCTGATGGTGATGGAAAATGAATGAAGAATCTTATTGCATTCGGTGCATACAAGGACGAATCTAGTCAATCCTCTGATTCAGATGCTGGTGCATGAGCTGAGGAGTATCATGTGCTATAATGACAAGTGGATGAAACTCAAGGATGAGAATCTGAGATTGCACCACAACCTCGTGCAGAATCATAAGTAGGATGTGACTCAGAAGCAAAGCAAGTTGGTTGAAGAACTTGCGGCTGTAAAACAAAATATAAGTCTTAGAATAGGAGGTTATGAAGCTGAGATAAGTTGCTATTGGTGAAGAAGAAAGAGCAAGGATACTGGAATGTGACTTGGCTGAGAATCGCAAGCAGATCAGAATGCTCAACAGTGGATCCAAGGATTTGGATAAGATATTCTCAATGGGACAACCAGCCAAGGTAAATTTGGGACTGGGATATCGAGGAGCTGAAATTATTAAAGTACATCATAAGGGGCTGTCACACTTCGTGAGAGGTAGCACCTCAAAAAGTGAAGCCAAATAAGTTTGCAGGAACACTACAAGAAAACACCTCGATTCCTAGGGACATTTTCCTCGGAATGTCGTCGGAATCAAGCGATTCCGACGACATTCCGAACCAAAAGTCCCTCGGAAAAATTTCCTCGGAATCACAGTTTTCGTCGGAATGTCCTCGGAATATTCTGAGGAAATTCCGACGAACTAAGTTCCTAGGAATATTCCGAGGAAATTCCGACGGACATAATTCCGACGACATTCCGAGGAATATTGTCGATGGATAAATGGGTCGGAATTCCCACGGAAATTTCCGAGGAATCATCCCGTCGGTATATTCCGATGGACATAACGTTCCTCGGAATTTTCCCAGGAAGAAATCCGTCGGTATATTCCGAGGACTGCTAGCCCTCGGAAATTCCGAGGAAAGTCTTTCCTCGGAATATTCCGACGGATATATTCCTAGGAATATACCTAGGAAATTCCGAGGAAGAGTATCCCTCAGAATATTCCTAGGAATGATATTCCTAGGAATATTCGTAATATTTAATTATTTTTAAAATAATATAAATTTATTTTTTTAAAATTAAAATTCAAAAATAAAATTAAAATTTTTTAAATTGAAAATTGTAATTTAAATAAAAAACATAATATAGATAATGTTAAAAAGTAATATTCGAAACAGAAAATCAAAAACAGAAATTGAAAACATAAAGAAGAAATAAAAAGAACTACTCGTCGTCCTCGTCGTCGTCGTCGTTGAAGTTATGATCTGGGAATTTCCTCATGAACGCCTCCATCATCCTCTCAGTCCGCCTCTTTTCTGCCTTACTAGCAGCCTCTTGAGCCGCCATCTTCGCCTCCAACATAGCGATGCGGTCATCCTTATCCTTCAGTTGATCCATCAACATAGGATCAACTGGCACCTGGGATGTAGAAGGAATCGTCTTGGATCGACGACCCAAACCGACCAAACGTCCCTTCTTCTTTGGAATCGCCTGAAAAAGAAAATTTAAAATTATAATCATAGAAAAAAGATTATAAAATATATAAATGAATTGAATATTTAGAAAATATCTTACCGATACAAGAAGCTCGTCGATTTGAACTTTGGAGAGGGCAGTCGATGCAGTGGATGTGGAGTCGAGATCGGCCTGGATCTGGGAGAGACGGGCCTCTTGGTCTTCCTTCATACTGTCCACCAGGGAGACCACTTCCTTCGCAAGACCGTCATCAATCTGGCCCGTCGTCTTGTTGGTGTGGATCCTCTTGTACAAATCGAAATCACCCACGGTCTCGCCATCATTTTCTTCCGCCTAGGAAAACACATAAGTAAAAAAAACATTAGAATACAGGAAAAATAAAAATATTTAAAATTTAGAAGAAAAGGAGTTTCAACTTACCAATTTGTCTGCGAGAGTGGGAATAGACTGAGCACCCAAATTGTGCACGAAGATGCCCTTCCCGCCACGATCGCTCTTGCGGTTGGTGGAGTTGGTGTTAGAGATCTCCTTCGTCTCGGTCTTGTTCCAATGGATACACAACTCCTCCCAGACCGTCGGGTTGATCGACTTTGGGACCTTTTAATGAAAAAAAATATGAAAAAGTTAAATAGAATGAAAAATATATTAATAAAGTAAAAAAGATAATACCTTATTCTTGAGCCACTTCTGCTTCCACTCATATATTTGTCGTCCATAGTTCCCCATACACTTGTGGACGAAGGCGTTACGGATGAACGAGGTGTTATCGGGATGCCAGGTGAACTCTTGCTGAAAAAAACATGATTAGTAAAAATATAATATTAAAGAAAAAAAAGAAATTTAAAAAAGTTAGAATTCTTACAGCAAACTGACGAAACCACAACTCCTTCTCGTTGTCAGGCATCACCGAGAAGGTTTTGTATCCCCTCCTGAGGTCGGAATACATCATCCTGTTGATCCAAGCGCTGATCCCGTTATGGGATCGGTCGAACCTAATATTAGAAAAAAATTATTAATAATAATGAATCAAATTTTTAAAAGAAAGAAAAAAAAACTTTCACTTACCAAGTCTGTCTGTGTCCCCTAGGATACTGAGTGAGATAGGGGAGATGCTCACGACCTGGCTGTTGCACCAGCTCTGCAACAGACATCACTCCTGGAGCGACAGGAGGCTCGGGAATGTCCGGAAAGTCGTGAACGACAGGAGGAGCCTCATCAGCGAGCACGGCCTCGATGTTCTGCGATGATGAAGAAGAACCCCGAGTAGACGAAACCCGAGAAGGGGTCGTCGAAGGAGCACGCCCTCGCGGTGCGGAACGACGAGGTCGAGCCCTCGTACTCTGCTCACCAGAATCCCTATAAGTTTTTTAAAATAAAGATTTAAAATTAGTTTTTAAAAATATAAATGAAAATAAAGATTTAAAATTGTTATAAAAACACAAAAATAGTTTCATAATTAAAAAAATATTTATAAATTATAAAAGTGGTTAAAATAATTAGTAAATTACTTTTAAACTTATTTATAAATTATAAATTATAAAAATATTTATAAATTATAATAATGGCTAAAATAATTATTAAATTACTTTTAAACTTACTTATAAATAATAAAAATTATTTTAATAATTATAAAAATCCAAATATATATTTTAATATCAAAAACATTTTGGTAAATGCAAAATTGAATTTTAAAAACAAAATCAAATTCCCTAAAACCCTAATCAAAATCAAATTCACTAAAACCTAATCAAAATCAAATTCCCTAAAACCCTAATCTAAATCAAATTCCCTAAAACCCTAATCTAAATCAAATACCCTAAAACCTAACAATATAACAATCCTAACAATCTAATAAACCTAACAATCTAAATCTAACAATTTAATCTCAATCCTAACAATCTAAATTCCATAAAAACCTAAGAAAATCGGATCTAAAACTTACATGGGGAGTATAGGAACGGATTTAGGGGTGGATTTGGAGGAGATTCGCCGGAAAATCGCAAGGGGGGAGAGAAATCGCCGGAAAATCGCAAGAGAGGAAGAGAGAAAGAGAGAATGGGGAAGAAGAAGAACAGTCTCGGGTTTAAAACCCGAGATTTCCTACGGAAAATGAATCCGTCGGAATTCCGTCGGAATCCTCAATATTCGACTTTTCGCGAAAATTTTGGCGGTTTGGTTTCCCGGGTACTAAACATTTCCGACGGAATTCCGACGGAATATGGAATTCCGACGGAATTCCGTCGGAATTCCGACGGAATTCTATATTCCGTCGGAATTCCGTCGGAATTCTCGAGAATCAGAGGATATTCTCTGCATGTGTTCCTATTGGTGAGACTGTTCCTCGGAATTTCCTAGGAATATTCCTAGGAAATTCCTAGGAAATTCCGAGGAACCATAGTTTAGGGTTTCAAAATCCAAAATTTATAACTTTAGACCATTTCTTGAACAATTTAGCAGTTTTTCCTACGGTAACATTGACAATAGATGGCAAATAAACGTTGAAATTACAAGATTATTGAAATGAGTGCAAGTATTGTCGTTTCTGTTCATTAAAGTGTATAAGTGTTTATCTTGTTGTTTGGGGATCTCGTTGATACAATTGGAAAAGTGTCTATTAATTGGTACAACACCAATGTCTTGTCCCATAATCAATCCAAGACACTTAATAAGGCTTATGAAAGTTTTGTGGAAAACGTAAATTGGTGTTTTCGATCATAAATCATCATTCCCTCGGAATTCCCTAGGAATTTTCCTAGGAAATTCCGACGAAAACCATTATCTCGTCGGAATGTCCTAGGAAAATTCCTAGGGAATTCCGAGGGAATTAAACCCTACGATCAAACCCCTAAATCCGATTTGTACAAGGCAAAATTTCCTAGGAAATTCCGACGAGATAATGGTTTTCGTCGGAATTTCCTAGGAAATCATCATTCCCTCGGAATTCCCTAGGAATTTTCCTAGGAAATTCCGAGGAACACTCTGCAGGTCCTCGGAATTTCCTAGGAATTTTCAAAAAAAAAAAAAAAAAAAAATTATACTACTCTGAACCCGAGTTATCATCATCACCACCAGATGAATCTGAATCTGGATCTTGGTGAAACTCTCCAATCTCTGGTTCATCCTCGACGTGAACGACGGCTTCGTCTCCAAAATCGGTAAAATCGATAACAAGATCAACTGCAGCTACATCTCCTGATGCACTTAAGTTGCCGGATGTGTTTGGTTGGAGTGGGTCTTCCAGCTCAGAACTTCCCTGAACTCGGCTTCTCGGGTTGACTGATGTAACAGTGACCCATGGATCATCTCTATTTGTAACCCGGGGGTACTTGATATAACAAACCTGTAACATTTTAAATTTGTTAATTAATGATGATGAAGCAAATATTGAAAATAATTGACATATATATTTTTAATTACCTAATCGGCCTGAGAAGCAAGAATGAAAGGATCGTAATATGGTAGCTTTCGCCTCGAATGTACTGATGTAACACCAAATGCATCTGTTCTAACACCTCGATCCGGAGTGTTGTCATACCAATCACAATAGAAAACAGTGCACCGCAATCCAACCATGCCCGGATACATGATTTCCAAAATCTCGCTTATGTTTCCGTAGTATACATCATCTCCAGATGCAGAGCAAACACCAGCATCATAAGTCGTACTCGAACGTCTCCTCTTAGAAGTTGTGAATGCATATCCCCGAGAAGCAAATCTCGGATATGACTTCACCACATACTTTGGGCCCCACACCATCTCGCGTAGCCAATCCTGAAATGTTTCACCTCTGGCCATACCATCAGACACCTATGAATAAAACATATGTTTTATCTCTCATATTAGTATAAAAATGTGGTAAATAGTATAAAAAATTGTTTAAAGCACTCACATAAGCAAGCATCCATCGAGCAAATTCTCTCTGCTTCAGTGCTTCTAGTTCCTGTTCGGTGGCGTATCTATTTTCAAACCGCTTTTCCGCCATGAAAATCCTGTACATATGATGACAATATTAAAATTTGAACTTGTTAAAATAAATATTTTTGAGCTAAATTTTTTACCTCTCATATTGAAGAACATCTTCGCAGTTGGTGAGCAAATATGTTTGCAATTGACTGTGCTCCTCCTCAGTAAGTCGACGGTTCTTTGCTTTTCCGCTGAGTCGTCCAACATCTGTGAAGATGTCTGGAACCGTAACATAATATGTTGCCCTTTCGCCTCTATCGTCATGCCGAGCGGGTTTTCTGGTTTTCGTCTGCACTTCTCCTGGAAAGTAGTGCTCCGCAAAGTTTGAAGTTTCTGCTCTGATAAACTGTGCCACTATAGAACCTTCCACCCTACTTAAATTTTTCACCATCTTCTTCAGATGAAACATATACCGCTCATACAGATACATCCATCTATACTGCACAGGACCACCAAGTTCCAGTTCTCTTGGCAAGTGAATAACAAGATGCTCCATAACATCAAAAAAGGAAGGAGGAAATATCTTCTCAAGGTTGCACTTGATCACGGCTATGTTAGTCTTCAAGTTTTCAATACATTCAGGAGTCATTGATCTCGTGCATAAATCGCGGAAGAAAGCACTTATCCCTGCAACTGCTTCATAAACATTCTTTGGTAATAGTTCCTTGAAGGCAAAAGGAAGGAGGCGCTGCATCATTACATGGCAATCGTGACTCTTCAAGCCGGTAAACTTTCCTTCGTTTTTGTCGACACAGTTACGCAAATTAGATGCGTAACCGTCTGGAAATTCCACATCCTTTGAAATCCAATCAAAGAACGCATCTTTGGCCGCTGCATCAAGTCGGTATATGGGAAAAGGAGCCCTGCCATTCTCATCAACATGAAGTTCTTCACGAGCACATATATCGACTAAATCCAGTCTTGACTTCAAATTATCCTTCGTTTTACCTTGAACGTTAAGGATCGTGTTCATCAGGTTGTCGAAAAAGTTCTTCTCAATATGCATGACATCTAAATTATGCCTCAGCAGATGATCCTTCCAATATGGCAGATCCCAGAAAATACTCTTTTTGTGCCAGTTATGTAGATCTCCAACAGCATCAACCGGATAATGCACATGTCCACCCATGTCTGGGGTCCTTTCTGCACCAAAATCTCTTAGTTGTGTCAACATTTCTCTCCCACTGATTTCCGGAGGTGGACTGTCAAACACCCTCTTGTTCTTCGTAAACAAATTCCTACTCCTGCGATATGGATGATCTGGTGGTAGGAATCTCCTGTGACAGTCAAACCAACACGTTTTTCTTCCATGTTTTAGTTGAAAAGCATCAGTGTTATCTTGACAATATGGACATGATAGCCTTCCATGCGTTGTCCATCCAGATAACATACCATATGCTGGAAAATCACTTATTGTCCACATAAGTACTGCCCGCATTTGGAAGTTTTCTTTACACGAAACATCGTACGTTTCAGCACCTTGACCCCATAGCTGTTGCAACTCATATATTAGTGGCTGTAGAAACACATCAAGTGATCTCCTAGGATGCTCTGGCCCGGGAACGAGAATGGAGAGAAACAAAAACTCTCGACGCAAGCACAAGTTTGGCGGTAAGTTGTATGGTGTGAGAATGACTGGCCATAGAGAATATTGTCTCCCATGCTTCCCAAATGGGCTGAAACCGTCCGTACATAATCCAAGGTAGACATTTCTTCTCTCATACGCAAATTCTGGATAGGTCGACTGGAAATGCTTCCAAGCTTTTGCATCTGAAGGATGTCTAATCTCACCATCCGTTGAATGCTCTGCATGCCATCTCATTGGTTGCGCTGTGCGTTCAGACTGATACAACCTCTGCAACCTTTCCGTCAAAGGCAAATACCACATCCTTTTATATGGCACTGGAACTCTTCCACTCGTATCTTTATAACGAGCCTTCCCACAAAACTTGCATGTATCCAGCTGCTCATCCGCCCTCCAATAAATCATGCAGTTATCCCTGCATACATCTATTACCTGATACGATAAACCAAGACCAGCTACCAGTTTCTGAACCTCGTAGTATGAACCAGGGGCAACATTATCCTCAGGTAGAACACCTTTTACAAAATCAGCAATCGCATCCACACAGTCTTCAGCCAAATTATAATCAGATTTAATGCTCATCAGTCTTGTTGCAGATGATAAAGCTGAATGACCATCTCTGCAACCTTTGTACAAAGGTTGCTTTCCAGCATCCAACATATCATAAAATCTCCTAGCTTCTGCATTGGGTAAATCTTCCCCTCTAAAATGATCATTTACCATTTGCTCAGTACCTACACCATAATCTACGCCCGTTCTAATTGGTTCTTCTAACCTAACCGCAGGCTGAGGTTCGCTAGTACTACCATATTCATAACCAGTTTCCCCATGATGATACCAAACTTTGTAACTCCGTGTAAACCCTCGAATATATAGATGAGTCCAAACATCTAACTGTTTAATAACCTTCCTATTTTTACAAGTAGAGCAAGGACATCTTAACATACCCGTTTCAGCTTCCGGTTGGTTGAGAGCTTTCCCCATGAATTCCTTTAGACCACTTTCGAATTCTGGTGTAAGCAATCTCGTGTTCGGATCCATATGAGGTCGATCGATCCACGAGCGATGATAATTATAAGAAGACATGTTTTTTTCAATCAGATTCGTGTGTGCAAAATAAAATGAGAGAGGATGAAGATATGGAGTGAATGAAGAGGATGAGGGGTGCTTGTATTTATAGATGAAATCTGCCGACAATTCCCACGAAATACCTAGGAAATTCCGAGGCACTAGCCATTGCCGTCGGAATTTCCTCAGAATTTTTGAAATACCACAACGGCTACCCAACGGCTATAATTTTTCATCGGATTTTCCTCGGTTTATTTCGAGGGATATTTACCCCTCGGAATTTCATCGGAAAATTCCGACGGAAATTGTGTTCCTCGGAATTTCCTAGGTATATTCCGAGGAAATTCCGAGGAAACACATAAATTGCGTTTCCTAGGAATTTCCTCGGAATAGCATCGGAATATTCCGAGGAATTCAGTGTCCGTCGGAATTTCCCTCAGTATTGCGCTGTTTTCTTGTAGTGGAAGTATGTCGAGATGTAAGACAAGGCGTATGGCAGTAAGTTCTACATCGTTTAGATGTGAGTAACAAGCTGAAGCTATAACATCAGTGCACAACATGAAGGTCATATAGGAGGTTCTGAAGAATGGGTGTGCATCTGGTACAAGGAATGATAATGTTCGGTTTATCAGCAACTATGTCAGGCGAAACAAGAAACAATACCAAATGTGCTGTTGGTTACATGGGACTGTTTTCCTCGTGAGAAGAGAAAAAAACATAGCCAAGATGATGAACAAGACGTTCATTAAACCCAAGAGGGTTGAAAAGGTGTTGATAGCCAAGTGTGGCTTACTTGATGAGATCAAGGAAGAGACACCAGAAGAAGGACGCAACTCTGCCAGGAGTTATCATGAAGAATATCAAAGAGCATCATGTCTAGATGAAGAACAAGGATTTTTTTGTGGTTCAAAGGGAAAAGAGATCGAAGTGCGTTAGGAAGTCATCCAAGGTGATCATCAAGAGAGTGATGATGAAATCACTCAGAGACTATAACAACAAGTGCAGTGTGCACTTAGTGTGGATGAGGAGGGGCTTATGGTAGAGAAGATGAAACATGGAGTGGGACAAGTCCTCAAGAGAAGTGGGTCGAGAGGTACATCGACGAATGCGTCCAATCATGATGCAATACCTGTCATTTATTCTGCTGCAGCAGAGGCCGTATTATGATTACACATGAAGAAGCATACAAGTGGGCATGTGAATAAGTTTTGACATCTAAGTATATGTATTTTAGCTTAGTATGCAATCAAGTAGGGGGGAAGAATAGTGATGTTCTGGTCCAGAGAGTGGATATCTCATGGGGAGCATGGTGTGGTGAACATTTCGTGGGAGGGGGGGGAGGGGGAGGGGAACCATATATAGCATTGGAAGTTTCCAGGTGAAGAAAGTGATTGTTGAACCAAAAGAGTCTTTTTATTGATCGGCACACATGGGAGATTAAAGATGCAAGCAGGAGCTTGTGTCAATCGTCTGCCTTGATGTATTCACTGACGTAGACGCTGATATAGTCATTGATGCAAGAGGCATGCTGAGTGGTGCAAACTATGAGGATGCAAGATGGTGAGCTAGAGTAGTGTAGACTTGGAGAGAAAGTGAATATCTTGAAGAAAAGGCAAGATAATAAATTTGGGGAGAAAGTTGGCATAAAAGAAAAGTAAAAAGTACAATTACAAGAAAAGGAAAGTTGCACCTATTGATATGTGTTGGGGTCAAAATCGATTATGGTAAAATCAACGACTAAAATATTCTGAAGAATATGTCTTAGGTAAATATGAGCTTTAATGTCGAAGAAACTACACTGCATAAGCCAACCTATTTAAATAAGAATTTAAGAATAAAATTCTGTGTATTTCATCCCGGGAAAAAAAATTAAACAATTTGTATCCAAACATGAAAAGACCAGAAAAACATTCTTACACAAGTTTTTTTTTGCGATAACAAACGATTTTTACGAAACAAACTTCTACAAAACATCAAATTAGGAAAGTTTCCACGAAAAAAACCGTATATGAAAATCTATAAGATAATCTTCCGCAAGACAACTTTGAAGAGATCTACACGGTAAAACTTAAGTAAAACAAACCAAGTTATTCTGTAAGTTCAAGAATCAATCACGGGAGATAATCAGAATGGAAGAAAAGGGCCAACACTCTCTCATCACTCAATGAACTCAAATCGCCCACATAGCCTCTCTCTCTCTCATCACTGCATGAGTTCAAATCGCCCACATAGCCTCTCTCTCATCACTCCATGAGCTCAAATCGCCCACATAGCCTCTCTCTCATCACTCCATGAGCTCAAATCGCCCACATAGCCTCTCTCCCATCACTTTGTGAGCTCAATTTTCCCACATAACCCCTCTCCCATCACTCCATGAGCTCAAATCGACAACATGGCTCACATGAGTTCTCTAAGCGCCCACAGAGCTCATGAGTTCTCAAATCTCCCACATAGCTCCCATGACTCCTCAAATCACCCACATGGCTCCCATGAGTCCTCAAATCGCCCACATAGCTCACATGAGTTCTCAAATCTCCCACAAAACTCACATGAGTTCTCAAATCATCCACATACTTCCCATGAGAGCTCAAATCGCCTACAAAGCTCCCATGATTCCTCAAATCTCCCACATAGCTCACATGAGTTCTCAAACCGCTCACATAGCTCACGTGAGTTCTCAAGTAACCCACATAGCTCCGATGAGTCATTAAATCGTCCACATAGTTATCATGAGTCCTCAAATCTCTCTCATATGCTCTCATCATGTTCTCCTTTGGGTCTTGATCGAAACGTCTTTTGCTTCGTCCCAATTGAAGTTTCCGTTGAGATTTTACAAACGTCAAAATGATATAGGTAAACTTAACACCATAATATTCTAGAATTACTAAATTGATTTGGATCAGTTCGTAAGACCAACAACAGAGAAAATGGACATTGGACAAATCAACGATTTCTACGAGAATAATCATAAAAATGCGTAAGTCGTAAAACTGTCCGAAATAGCCTAAAACACGACAAAATTCTACTTATGGTTCAAAACAAGAATAGGCCCATAGTACAATGACGGTTTATAAGATTTGGGTAAAGATAAATGCAATACTTCCAAGATAAACATGAAAGTAGAGAGGATAAGGAAAACTTCCGCAAAGGGATAAACTCAAACCGGGGATGGCCGACCTTGGAGGCATATATAAGGAGAGCCAAGGAGAGGAGCGCAAAAAAAGGATTTTAGGCACTTAGAAATCTTTGCACATAGGAACCATAGGCATTATTTCCGACACGCTTAGTTTTCTATGTCTTACTAGACGAACTCACAAAGGCAGTTCGATCTCTTATTCAACTCTCTGTAAATTGAATTATGTTTGGCTTGATTCTCGAAAGGGTTATGTACGCATAATTTCACAAGGTTTACTCAAAAATCAATCAAAACCTTTTTCGTATCTTTTTTCGTCTTTTTTATAGAGCGGAGACTCAACTAGGTTTAAGTTTTTAGGTGGCTAGAACTAGAAAACTCGTTGGCATCTCTTGCGGCCGAAGCTTTTACAATCAATTGTAATGAATTTAATGCTCTTACGCGGATTCTAAATAAAGATCTATCTTTTCCTAATTCGTTTTACCTTTTTCTGTATTTTTCTGCATTTATTTGATCAATTGTTGTTGGTCTTCGCAGAGAATCCGGATCCTCAAGAAAAATTAAGAATTTTTTATTTTTCTCCGCCAACAAATTTGACAGTGCGAATTTTGGTTGCAACAATTTGGTGCTAGAAGGAGGGAGGTGGATTACTCTTACTCACACATCCGCAAAACGCTTGATCGAATAGATGTTTGGAAGTATGGGAGATAAAATCGCAGCTCGCGTTGACACTGTCAACGATGACAACAACGTTGGTATCAAAACTCCAGAAGCGACTTCTCCTATGGCAAACGCTAATGCAAATGCTGCAGTGCTCAACGAAATCGAAAACCTATGTCGTGACTTTTCGCCACAAGATGAGCACCAAAACGAACTAGCGATTTCTCTGTCTAAACAGAAAGGGCAATGATAAAATCTATCAAAACCCCGTAAAATTTGTCTCAATACCGAGAGAGTAGGGTTCGACCAAAATATGTTTCCCCAAAACTCTTTGGAATAAAAATTGCTCTCCTCGAAACCGCGGAGAAACCCTAGATTACTCGCAGAAAAAGGAACCACAACAAATTAGGTACACAATTCACCGCTGTAGTTTTTTGAATAATTTTTGTAAACGTCTTCGGAGAAATAAAACCTGTTTAGTCACAGAGAAACTCTAGATTACTCGCCGAAACAGAAGTACATCAAACTGGGTTACCAATACCCCACTGCCGTACTTCTTCTGAATAACTTTTGTGGTTTAGTAACATATGTGATAGTATTGTAGGTAGTTTTAGGCGTAGATTTTAAAATCTTATCTTTTTAACTTTTTATTTTTTGAATTTGATGAATATGTGTTAGTGATCCTCTAATAAGATGATTTTAAACACTTTCTAAGTTTATTTTATGTTTAAGGAAGTGCTTTTTGGTTAGTTAATTGATTTAGGGTTTCAGAAGACTTTCAGAAGACTTCCCGGGATGTCTTCTAACATATAATGCAATAGAAGACTTCATAGAAGACTTCACAGAAAACTCTACAATTTTACTGCTTGAATTTTAGTGAAATTCAAATTCCAGCCTAATGGGGAAGTCTTCCGGAAGTCTTCCGTGAGTCGTCCAATAGTGTTCCGAAAGTCTTCTCTGAGAAGACTTCCATGTTCGTATTCTCCGGAATACTTCTCTAGAAGTCTTCTCAAACAATAAATCTTAAAAATAATATATAAAAATATTTATATAGAGGAAAAATAGAAATCATGTAACAACAAACATTTATAAATAATGTAATATCAAATAAATTTGAATTGTTTTCAACCTAGATGATTTAATGTAGAATGAGTCATGGTATTCATTGGTTTAGGGTTTAGTAACATATGTGATAGTATTGTAGGTAGTTTTATGCGTAGATTTTGAAATCTATTTTTTTAACTTTTTATTTTTTGAATTTGACGAATATGTGTTAGTGATCCTCTAATAAGATGATTTTAAACACTTTCTAAGTTTATTTTATGTTTAAGGAAGTGTTTTTTAGTTAGTTAATTGATTTAGGGTTTCGGAAGACTTCTAGAAGACTTCCCGGGATGTCTTCTAACATATAATGCAGTAGAAGACTTCATGGAAGACTTCTTGGAAGACTCCGAGAAGACTTCTCAAGAAGTCTTCCAAACCAAACTCGAACTTAATTTACCTTCAATTTGAAATTAATCGAAAAAAACAAAATATATTTAACCTAACCTGATAATTTACCGTACATTTAAATAGTAGTTTTTCACTTTTTTGTTTCACTTTTCTGTGTTTCAGAAAAAAAAAAGTTGGTGAAAACCCTAGCCTCCTCTTCTAAGACGATTACTGTGACGATTTCCGACGAATCTCTTCTGACTACCGGTTCCTCTTTATTTCAGATCTGAAACCGTTCATTTCTCCATGTGACTTCTTCCTCTATTTCATGGAAATCACCCATAAGTCTTCATGGAAGTCATCCGTAAGTGTTCATGGTAGTCATCCGGAAGACTTCATGGAAGTCATCTGTAAGACTTCATGGAAGTCATCCGGAAGACTTCATGGAAGTCATCCGGAAGACTTCATGGAAGTCATCCGGAAGACTTCATGGAAGTCATCCGGAAGACTTCATGGAAGTCATCCGGAAGACTTAATGGAAGCCATCCGGAAGTCTTCCATGAAGTCTTCCGTAAGTTTTCCATGAAGCCATCCGAAAGTCTTCCATGAAGTCTTCTGTAAGTCTTCGGTAAGTCTTCTGAAGTCTTCTGTAAGTCTTTTGAAGTCTTTCGTAAGTCTTCTGAAGTCTTCCGAAAGTCTTATGAAGTCTTCCAATGTCTTCACAGTCTGTATGTTAGTATAGAACTCTTGGTGTGTTTGTTTTATGTTTGAGATGTTGTTTTGTCATTGTTTGCAGGCTATAAAATGGAATTACCAGTACTCCCGTAGAGGTTGTTCACCCTAGGGGAAGACCCATTCCATTGAAGAGCATCGGATATCATACTGATGACCCCATATTACTTCCTGATGTAAAGGATGCTCTCCATGCTGATGAATGGGAGGAGCTGAAGAACTCTAGGTTGGGAGTCTTCATAAAGTTTTGGGAGTTGAACTTTGGTTGGGCTTCTAAGCTGGTTCACTATATGCTTTGTTTTCAGCTTGATGTCAAGAAGAAGTACGAGCTTTGGAGTCTCATTGGTTCAGAGCCGGTGTGGTTTTCACTCATTGAGTTCGAACATCTCACCGGTCTTTAACTGCGACTATGCTGAGCATGTGGATAATCCTTATGTAGGGATGATAGAGGAATTGTATCCGTTCTGGGAGTTGATGGGTGTTGATATCGATTCTGGTCCAAGCTCCCCGCAAATAGTGGCGGCGTGTGGGAGATGTGGACAGTGGTCTCGGGATGACCGCATGAGGCTGGGATACCTAGCCATCTACACATGATTCATTGAAGGATGAAAGTCCACATCCGCTACACGGGCTAGTCCTGCCAGGCTAGTGATGAATCTAGAAGAGTTTGAGGCCTACCCATGGGGGAGATTGGCGTTTAAGATCCTTATGGACTCTGTGAAGGCTAAGGATTTCACAAAATTTTATACCATTGATGGGTTTATTCAAGTACTCCAACTCTGGATCTACTTCGCTCTGCCCAACTTTGCTGCGGAGTATGGAAAGCCCATACGAAACAAACCTAGTCCTTATTTGCTTGCTTATAAGGGACATAAAGGACAAAAAATTGTCAAAGAGAGTATCTGCACAAAGGTATGTCTGATTATTCCCAATACTATGGTAGTGATTATTGTCTCAGTATCTAACTTGATATTCATTACTTCTTGCAGACTCGCATGGTGAACCTTGTAGTGAAGGAGATTGGTGAATTGTTCTCTCAGTGGGACAATGATAACACCGATGTGGCAGGTGAAAACCTCGTGAATCTCATCTGTGGTGGTGAACGTAAGATGAAGTGGGGCAAATAGTGTTGGGCAGACCATGGTACTAAGCCGTGGACCAATCCAAAGGTTATCATTGTCAAGGATGAATCTCTTGAGCTTCCTTTCAAGGAAGAAAAAAGACCCTGGAAGAAACTTCTTACAGTCTCTGAGGCTCCTTTTGAGGCTCGTACTGAGGCTCCTTCTAAAGCTCGTACTGAGGCTCCTTCTATTTCGTGGAGTGGGGTTAAGAAAGAAGATCTTAAAAAAAGTTTCAAAAACTTGACGAAAGTTATGACTGATGGGTTTGGGCAGTGCCTAAAGGAGATCAAGCTTCTTGCCGATAGGATTGAAGCTGTGTAGAAGAAAGTGGGAATCAACCAAAATGAACTTCAACTCACAGTTTCAGAACCGGATAAGGCTGCTCACGAACTAGGGTTTAGTACCTCAACCTCTCCAAAATCAAAATGAAGAGGAATACTAAGAATAAGAAGCGAAAGTTGTATTTTTTATGGATTTTTTTTCATTTGTTGATTGGATGGATGGTACATGTGTTTCATTTGTTGATTGGAACCTTTGGCTAAGTTAATTTTATGTGGATTGAACTCGAATTGGCAGAGTGAAAGTGTGAATGGGAAGAAATCAGGAACTGTCAACAAAGACACTGACCAAAAATAAATGAGTAGTATCATTGCACCTCGGGTCCCGGAGGTGGAAGATCCAAGTGTTGTCATTATGGACAAAATTAAGCCAACTAAATCAGACTTGGATAGGGAGGAAGAGAGACGTCGGGTAAAGAAAGATGTTACCATGGCATTTCTCAAGGGAAGAGTGAGCGAGATAGGAAGCTTGCTGCATCACAACAGTCTCCTTATCAGGGCAACAACACAGCCAAAGTCATCGTACCGAACAAGAAGGCTGGTCTTGGCTATGATCCGTTTGCTCCCGTTGACAAGAAGAACACTAAGTTTCTTAATGAATTTTCGAAAAAAGATCCGTAAGTACTAATCTCCC
Organism: Moricandia moricandioides; assembly: GCA_905132885.1. Taxonomy (NCBI): domain Eukaryota; kingdom Viridiplantae; phylum Streptophyta; class Magnoliopsida; order Brassicales; family Brassicaceae; genus Moricandia; species Moricandia moricandioides. The sequence continues at coordinate 78,811 of CAJHQQ010001257.1, forward strand.
ACAGAACATTAAGTTGGTTATTGTTTTTTGTTGATCTAGTTTTGCTGTTTTCAGGACTCATAAAGTAGCTTTTGATAAAAGACCACCGGGGCCAAGTCTGTGGTATTCCACCATCCGAACACCCCTAAAATGGCTCTATGACTCGGTAAGATTTTTAAGGTTTACTTGTGGAAGTCTTCTGGAAGTCTTCCGGAGGACGTCTTCTGGAAGTCTTCCGGAGGACGTCTTCTGGAAGTCTTCCGGAGGACGTCTTCTGGAAGTCTTCTGTAAGTCTTCTGGAAGTCTTCTGGAAGTCTTCTGTAAGTCTTCCGGAGAACGTCTTCTTGAAGTCTTTTGAAGTCTTCTGACTTGTTATGTCTTCTTGAAGTCTTATGCCTTGTTATGTTTTCAATGCAGCATATGGATGGTTATATCAATTTACTGAGGCAGCGGTTTCAGAGGCATCCAGAGCACTTTAGGACCGAGAGGCTTTGCATTCTTGATCATGTGTTTAGCAGAATATGGACGTTCAAGTGCCCATAGTTTAAGAGCTCAGAGCCCGATATAAACGGGTTAGGAAGGATGCTCCATGCAGGGAGTTAGGATTATTATGCTGGTTTACTCCCCAAATTTTGTCAAACAAATAAGGTTTGGGGATCGGAGGTGGATGATATTTATGCACCAGTGAACTTCAACAATGATCATTGGATTGTTATATGGGTGTCCATTCCAAACAGGCACATCACCATATGGGACAACATTATTTTCCATATTAGACATGCTCAACTCGCTGAGTTAATGGAGCCTTTTGCCAAGATGCTACCTTATCTGCTTGTTGAATGTGCTGGCTCCGTCGAAGAGCGAGTGAAATACACACTAGAGCCATTCACATATGCGAGAGTGACTGCCGGAGTACCTCAATGTCATGCTGATGATTGTGGTGTGTTCACCTTGAAATACATTGAGTGTCATGCTCTTGGAATGGAATCATTTCCTCCTGCCTTTTCTAATAAGAACGTCAAGAGCATTAGGGAGAAGATGGCTAATGGTCTATTTGATGAGACCCCTGGCAACAATGGGATAGAAACCGATATTGAGGACTTGGATCTGTACGATTGAACTAATATTTTGTAACCTTGTATAGCTTCTTTTGTAACCTTGAACTAATCTTTTGTACAACTAATTCTAATGAAGGAACCTATTCAAACACAAGACATAAGACATAAGATTCATAAGACATAAGTTCGTAAGACATAAGACATAAGTTCATAAGACATAAGACATAAGATAAGTTAATAAGACATAAGACATAAGATATAAGTGCACAAGACTTGCAGAAGACATCCTCCGGAAGACTTACAGAAGACATCCAGACGACTTACCGAAGACTTACACACGACTTACAGAAGACATCCTCCAGAAGACTTACAGAAGGCATCCAGACGACTTACATAAGACTTCAAGAAGACATCCTCTGGAAGACTTACAGAGGACATCCAGACGACTTACCGAAGACTAACAGAAGACTTCAAGAAGACATCCTCCGGAAGACTTACAGAAGACATCCAGACGACTTACCAAAGACTTACAGAAGACTTCAAGAAGACATCCTCCGGAAGACTTACAGAGGACTTGCAGAATTTTTTCAGAAAACTTACAGAAGACATCCTCCGGAAGACTTACAGAAGATTACTTCTCACTATTTGGACAATTTGGACGTGTATGACCAGGTTGTCTGCAGTTTGAGCAGCTATAATCCTTGTGTCGCTTCTGCGGCTCCTCTCATTCGCGTTATTGGATGAGCTTAGAGCCAAGATGCCATCGTACGCCCCGACCTGTTTGTTACTACCTACATCTGAAGATAATAACAATAGGGAAACCAATTCACTCTCACAATCCACGAAAGGGATAAGAATACGTAAGTAACTATTCTCTCTGGTTCATACAATTTTTAACACCCTATACTGATAGGTTTAAGTTTAAGTTTAAATTTCGAAAAGAAGTCTATACAATAGTTCAGTATGATCCAAAAGTTGTTTATACCTCCGGTGATTTTTAAAAGTCTTAGTATATAGTCCTTAATATATCGTCATAAGACTGAACTGTATTAGTATATAGAGTCATCGATCTAGTTCATATTTCTTCTGGATAACGTTTAAGACTACACATCAATCACACTTATGCGAATAATTTAATTTGTAATTTTTTTTAATTTACTTGATTTTATATGTATTTTAATTTTATTTGAAAGATTTTTCTTAGAAATCTTTACATTTTTAAATCATAAGCTAAAATGTTATCGAGAAGATTAACATAAAGAACAATGAATCATAGATAGATCCAATGATGCAAACAAAATATTCAGCTCCAAAAACTTGAAATAAATTGATATGTCTTTACGTTTGTAGGTGATCACTATTTTAGTAATTTTCCAAATATAATATTACCGGTCAGATCTACCTTTGAAGATGAGTTTATCGTTTTAGAAAAGCAGATGAAAAACGTATTAGTTTCCTTGAAATATATTTCAATCTCAGAGAAATCAATAATAACTAGTGGCAAATCCACGTTCCAGGGAATATGGTAACATACACCGGTAAAATTGAAATATTTGATAGATTACATAAGAAAACTAAGGATTCTCATATTATTTTGGTTTAAAATTCTTTTTTATTTAATTTCCCATTAGATTTTGATCTTTACAACCACAAGTGTTTGAATTCATTTATATATTTATTTGATAAATACCTTAGAATAGTCCAAAAAAGTTTTTGTCAGAAAAATAGTATCGAAGAAAAATGACAAAAATAAGTTTTAGTAATGGTGTAAATATATACTTATATCATATGGTTAACTAATATATATTTGGAGTTTAGAGTTATGTGGTAAGTTTAAAATTTTAAAAAATTCAAATAAATATAAAAAATTTTAAAATAAAAAGAATATTTCGATCATTTTTTCTTGAGAGCTATTTTGGTGATAAAAAATTTAAAAATTATTTAGGAGAATTTCCCTATTAGTGATATATATTTTTAACTTAATCATATTTTAATAATTTTATAGAAAAATTTAAAATATAATAATTTAATAGATTACATGTTGTAATTAATCACTTGTTTTAAACTATCACATGTTTTTTTGCTTCTTATTACATATTTGTGTTATTATATTTACATTTTATTATTAACCAAATCAATATATTCATGAAACAACATAGTTTTTAAAGAAAAATATGTTTTTATCGTACTACAAAATTCTAGATTACCTTTTATCATTTTAATGTGTATTTATGTTTGATAAAATATTCTTATATATATAAAAGTTTAAAATATTTAATTTTTATACATATAAAATATAGTATAGTGTGTTAACTTGTTTTGCTGATATTTATATTTTTAACATAAATATTTATATCTTTGAAAATAAAATATATCAATACATCAATATAATATATTAAGTTTATTATGATAATAAATGAATAAAAATATGATAGTATTTTAAAAAATTTAAAATTGAAATCTTGTTAAAATCTTTTTCAGAAATTTGTTAGAACTTTTCAAATATATACATTAATTTAAAATGAAAAAAAAATATGATAAAATTAATTATATATATTTTATTTTATTAATTTTAAAGAAATAATTGATCAAATAAAAGAAAATCCAACTAAAAAATCAAATGGAAAGAATTGTGAATTGTATTTTAATAGTATAGATGTTAGTCATTTGAGCCAAAGCCCATCTTTTATGCATCCGGCTAAAAATGGTTATGGATCTGCCATTGATCAGAGCTTCACTCATACAATGCCCTGGTAAATCGGATAATATATAAAAAATGATATCCTACCAATAATCTAAAATTATTTCGTTCCAATTTAATTTTATGACTCCGGCTAAAAGTGATTATAGATCTGACAGTTAATCAGATAATATCAAAAATGTGTCCTACCAATAATCTAAATAAAAAGGAAAGAAATAATTTAAAATTAATAAATTAGGAAGATCCTACCAATAATCTGAATAAAAAGGAAAGAAATTATTTTAAAAAATAATAAATTAGGAAGCAAATAACTGAAATTGAAAAATAAAAGATTTTTAAAACAAATCAGGAATATTGGGATATAAGTCAAAACTAGGATTTGTTTTCCACATCAAATGGAGGCTAATCTTTGTTGATTGTTTTTTGCTTCTTCGTATATAATAAACTCGAAACCAGGACAAACAAAACAAAACAAAAATGGTGAAACAGAAGATCAAAGAGTTACCAGATGACCTAATCGTGAAGATACTCTCAAAGCTTCCGTTTTTTAAAGAGAGCGTAGCAACACGTCTCATATCAAAACGGCACGAGGAACCTTGGAAACTTGTGCCAGACGTCACGTTCATAGAGGGTGATGAGGAGAGTCTCGTGACTTTTATGAGTTTCCTTTACTCATCTTTGTTGTCTGACGATACTCAAACTTTGGAGAGGTTGCAGCTCAAGCTTGTCGGAAAGTATTCGGCTTCAGACATCAACTTTTGGGTTCAACAGGCGGTTAATAGATCTGTAAGAAAGTTAAGATTCGACTTGTCTGGCAAATCTCGCAAACGCCGACTAGTTTTACCGAGTTGCTTGAGTAGTTGCACAACCCTAAAATCATTGATACTCCGTGGTGCGATTATTGAGCTTGTTCCTCGTGGATTTTCGTTGCCGTCTCTTAAATGTCTCCACCTATTCTGCGTTGTCTTCTTGCAATCTATCGCACCTTTTTTACGATGTTGCCCGGTTCTTGAATACTTGGTTCTACACAAAACCTGCTATGATTGGGACAATGATGAGCTTGCTATGCATTGGGTTCGCTTGTCTTCACTCAAAAGTCTACACCTTTTATCGAATATAGGCTTCCGTGGCCATTCTGTTAGTGTAAGATAAGCAAGCTATGCGATGTAGAACACACAGTAGTATAGGGTTAATCAATTCCAAAAACCACGACTATATTTATTCTTTTAAAAGCTCATACTTGTTCTTCTTAAAAGAAATAAACCAAACAAGCTCAAGACACCCCTTGACTTGTTTGCTAGTCTTACTCGTTCAGAGACCTAAGCCAGACTCTGAACCACTTAAGCCTTTAACCCCTAGATGTTTTGCTTCTCCTTATTCGGACGTACAAAAACTCTCTATTGCTAAAAGCTCTCCCTGTGTGTTAGCCGACTACAACCCAGTCGACTCTCTCTTTATACCTAGAGAGAAAAACCCTAAAACAACCCAAATGGAAACTTTCCATTTTCTGCTTCAGCGAATAAGACAACCTTCTTCTTTTCTTCATCGGTTGCTTATTCTTCCCTGTGTGTTAGCCGACTACAACCCAGTCGACTCTCTCTTTATACCTAGAGAGAAAAACCCTAAAACAACCCAAATGGAAACTTTCCATTTTCTGCTTCAGCGAATAAGACAACCTTCTTCTTTTCTTCATCGGTTGCTTATTCTTCACTCCTTTTTCTTAACATCCACGCCTTGATAAATATCTTCATATCTTTACCAAAGGCTCCTTCCTTTTCTTGCATTTGTCTTCACACGTGCTTCTCATGATCCATCTCTCTGATGCAGTAGTCCATGTCGCACTTCATGAACTACTTCTGCTCTGCTACATCATCTTCTTCACCATACATCTTCACGTGCTTCTCATGATCCATCTCTCTAATGCAGTAGTCCATGTCGCACTTCATGAACTACTTCTGCTCTGCTACATCATCTTCTTCACCATACATCTTCACATTCTCTTACAAGTCTTCTACAAAGTTGCCCGGTTCTTGAATACTTGGTTTTACACCAAACCGGCTATGGCAATTGGAACAATGATGAGCTTGATATGCGTTGTGTTCGCTTGTCTTCACTCAAAAGTCTACACCTTATATCGGCTACAGGCGACAGTCGCGATTCTCTTACAAGTCTTCTACAAAGTTGCCCGGTTCTTGAATATCTTCTCTTACAAAGCCAAAGTCTGAGTCTTATCCCAACTGAGTCTTGTTTGTCATCAATCAAAAGTCTTCCCTTTCATCTGTCATCTATTGAACCTCTTCACCTTCCTACGCGGATGATGATATTGCAACGCTTTTAAAAAGGTGTGCAGCTCTTGAAGATTTGGTTATCACTCGAACCGGAAATGACAATGTCAGGTTATATAATATCAATGTGCCTACTTTGAAGAGCTTAACTATTAATAACTCAGGAGAGAAACGCGCCGACGACGACGAGGAGAATCATGGGTTTTGGATAAATGCTCCTGCTTTGGAGACATTGAACATTGAGGATACAGTCAGTAACTTTCTGATGCTTAAGTTTATGCCCGAGGTGACCAAAGCAAATATAGAGGTTACTTGTGTCCAATCTAAGGAGTTCATAGGATCTCTTACCTTAATCCAACATTTTTCTCTATGTTCTCCAACTTCAGAGGCAGGCCCGGCCCTGAGAAAGCCCAAAAAAACTTGGGCTGGAAGTACCAAAAAATTTGAAGTCCCGTAAACAATAAATAGTTCTAAATAATGAAAAATATTGGCCGAAAACATAGATATTTGTAAAAAGGCCGGAAGCTTATGCTTCCATGGCTTCTGCCCAGGGCCGCTACTGTTCAGAGGTAAGACTTTGTCACCTCAGGAATGCTTCTTCTATGGTATCTTCTTATGTATACATAACTTCATTTGCAGACTCCACATCGTATTGGCTCTATCTTTCCATATCTTGAACATCTAGAGCTATGTACATGTTCTCCGGGATGGACTAATCTTCTTGCTTCTATAATCTGTTACGCTCCAAGACTCCAATCTCTCACCCTAAAGTCGGTATGTAGTATTGACTTGTTACATTTTACTAGCATGTCAGATTTATAACGATGGATATAATCGAATGCATAGAATACTAGTATACCACTAAACCATTTTATATTTTAGATAGAAGAATGAAACTGGTAGGGCCTTCCTACAAAGGCCCAACACTAACGCACATAATGTTTTTTTTTGTCTCAGGATCATAATGCCCCTTCTAATGATCCGATGAACTTTTGGAACGAACCAAAAGTTGTTCCAGAATGCTTATTGATGTCTCTAGAGATATTTGAATGGAGACAATATGAAGACACAGTGCAACAGAGGAAAGTGGCTGCGTATATACTAGCAAACGCTATTTGGCTAAAAACACTTTTTATTAATGAAACCATTTGTCGAAAAAACACTTTTTAAAAATTTTGATATTTTAAAAATATATTAAAACGATATTGATTTCGCATATTTTTGTTGGTGTTTTTAAATTATATGTGAACATTATCAATAGAAATAACTCTTCTAATTATATTTTTTAAATAATTAGTTAGTTTAAGTTCAATTTCAAAAAAATAATATTTATATAAGGTTTGTTTTTACCTTTGATTTTCAAAAGTCTTGTATTATTTTCAAAATGATTAGTTAATTTTATGTTAATTTCTGAAAAGTTAATAATTATATCAAATTTATTTGTAATTATTTTTTGTTAATTTACTTGATTTTATATGGATTTCAATTTTATTTGAAAGTTTTTTCTTAGAAATCTTTACATTTTTAAATCATAAGCTAAAATATTATCGAGAGGATTAACATAAAAAACAATGAATCGTAGATAGATCCAATGATGCAAACAAAATATTCAGCTCCAAAAACTTGAAATAAATTGATATGTCTTTACGTTTGTAGGTGATCACTATCATAGAAATTTTCCAAATATAATATTACCAGTCAGATCTACCTTTGAATATGAGTTTATCGTTTTAGAAAAGCAGATGAAAAAACATAATAGTTTCCTAACATATTGAAATATATTTCAATGTGAAAGAAATCAATAATAACTAGTGGCAAACCCACGTTCAAGGGAACATGGTTACATACACCGGTAAAATTTGAAATATTTGATAGATTACATAAGAAAACTAAGGATTCTTATATCATTTTGGTTTAAAATTCTTTTTTTAACTTTTCTACAATTAGCATTTGATTATGTTTGGACTATCTTATTAATTTCCCACTAGATTTTGATCCGTACAACCACAAGTGTTTGAATTCATTTATATATCTATATATATTTATTTGATAAATACCTTAGAATAGTCCAAAAAAGTTTTTGTCAGAAAAATAGTATCTAAGAAAAATGACCAAAAAAAGTTTTATTAATGGTGTAAATATATACTTATATCCTAGGGTTAATTAATATATATTTAGAGTTTAGAGTTATGTGGTAAATTTATAATTTTAAGAATATTTCGATCATTTTTTCTTGGGAGCTATTTTGGTGATAAAAAAATTAAAAACTATTTAGGAGAATTTCCCTATTAGTGATATATATTTTTAACTTAATCACATTTTAATAATTTTACATAAAAATTTTAAATATAATAATTTCATAGATTACATGTTGTAATTAATCACTTATTTTAAACTATCACATGTTTTTTTGCTTCTTATTACATATTTGTGTTATTATATTTACATTTTATTATTAACCATATCAATATATTCATGAAACAACATAGTTTTTAAAGAAAAATATGTTTTTATCGTACTACAAAATTCTAGGTTACTTTTTATCATTTTAATGTTTATTTATGTTTGATAAAATATTCTTGTATATATAAAAGTTTAAAATATTTAATTTTTATACATATACAATATAGTATAGTGTGTTAACTTGTTTTGCTGATATTTTTATTTTTAACATAAATATTTATATTTTTGAAAATAAAATATATCAATATATAAATATAATATAATTTATCATATTAAGTTTATTATGATAATAAAATGAATAAAAATATGATAGTATTTTTAAAATTTTAAAATTGAAATCTTGTTAAAATCTTTTTCGGGAAATTTGTTAGAACTTTTCAAATATATACATTAATTTAAAATGAAAAAAAAATATGATAAAATTAATTATATATATTTTATTTTATTAATTTTAAAGAAATAATTGATCAAGTAAAAGAAGATCCAACTAAAAAAATCACATGAAAGAAATTATGAATTCTATTTTAATAGTATAGACGTTAGTCATTTGAGCCAAAGTCCATCTTTTATGCCTCCGGGTAAAAATGGTTATGGATCTGCCATTGATCACAGCTTTACTCGTACAATGCAATAGTCAATCGGAAATATAAAGAAGATGATATCCTACCAATAGTCTAAAATTATTTCGCTCCAATAATTTTATGACTCTAGCTAAAAGTGGTTATAGATATGATACTTAATTAGATAACTAAATTTTAACCCGTACGTCCGTGCGAATATTTTTCTATTTTATAAATGTATTAGATATTATTACAAATGTTATAAATATATAATTTCTATTTAAGTGTTTTATATTATGTAAATCTATAATATTATTATTTATATTTCTTATTCAATATTATTAATATATAGTGATTTTTAAAGATATTTTACTTTGTTAATAATTTTTATTACTTACTAATATATTTTCGAGTTATGTACAATAAAATAACCATATAAAATAATTAGATAGAGAACTTTTTTTATAATATGTTTTTTTCTTTAATTTATAAATTTTACATATAATATATTTTAAATTTTATTTATTTATATTATATAAAAGAAACATATTTAAGATCATTTCTATTTACATGTTGTGTATAAGAAATTATACGTTAACATATATTATTTTAGTATTTTACGAGATTTTTTTTTGTTTAAATAATACGACCATATTTTTTTAGTAATTTTTATACATAGTAGTATCTATCATATTATTTTAGTAAATTTTATTGATATAGGATATTTTTGGATGTTATGATATTACGCTTTATGTTTTTAAAAATTAAGACTTCAAGATATTAGATTACTTTAATTTTTACAACATATATAAATAGTTTTTTCGTAGTGCATTTCAAAATGTTATTTTTGTTATCTATGATTTTATCTTTTATAAATTTTTCAACATTATGATATTGAGTTTAAATTTTATTTTCAAATTTTTATATTTTGTCAAGAAAACTCTCCATAATAACACAATTATTTTGAGTTTGGAACATTAAATGAATTTTAATTTTTTAGTGACTACATCTATTCTATTATTTTATAAACAAAATATTTGAATTTTTGGTACTATTTTTAAAACAATTACTGAATAGATTTTGTTAGAATAAAAATAAATTTAAAATTAAAATTTTATTTGTCATTAATATTTTAAACTAATTACTAAAATTTCATATTTTTCTAAGAACATATTTTTAAATAGTATAAGAAATAAAGTTTATTATATACTATTATATTTTTGTATACAAACATTTTTAAATAATATATTGTTGACAGTTGCAAAATAATAAAAAGTTGTAGATATATATCTATATATATAAATAAGTTTAACCTATGTTAATACATTTATTTTGTATAAAAATATTATATAGTTTACGAATTTTAACCCATTTAAATTATGAGCGATAATTTATTTAAATGAAAAATTTAAAAATTGTTAAATTACCTATTAATATAATTTTATCATATTTAATTCATGTAGCACTGCTATTTCTCCAGAATATATTTATAAAATTCATAAAAAACAGTATAGAATTTTATTTTCTTGTTTTATAATTAAATCTTAGTTAACCTTAATTTATAATAATATTATATTACTAATTATGAAATTTATTAATGTGTTATTGTTTAAAAAAATATTTAAAATTTTAAGTAAGATTTTGTTAGATTTTTTCTCAATAGATTTTGTTATAGTTAATAAATAAAATTTAAATTTAGAGTTGGTTTATTATTAATGTTAATAATCAAATAAGTCGTATTAACTAATATTTTAAGTGATCCTACTATAACTTGTTAGTAGTAGATAAAAATAGGACCTTAAATTAATAAATTATATGTATCCTTCCAATAATCTAAACAAAAAGGAAAGAAATAATTTAAAATTAATAAATCATGAAGATCCTACCAATAATCTGAATAAAAAAGGAAAGAAATAATTTAAAAAATAATAAATTAGGAAGCAAATAACTGAAATTGAAAAATAAAAGATTTTAAAAACAAATCAGGAATATTGGGATATAAGTCAAAACTAGGATTTGTTTTCCACATCAAATGGAGACTAATCTTTGTTGATTGTTTTTTGCTTCTTCGTATATAATAAACTCGAAACCAGAACAAACAAAACAAAACAAAACAAAACAAAAATGGTGAAACAGAAGATCAAAGAGTTACCAGATGACTTAATCGTGAAGATACTCTCAAAGATTCCGTTTTTTAAAGAGAGCATAGCAACACGTCTCATATCAAAACGGCACGAGGAACCTTTGAAACTTGTGCCAGACGTCACGTTCGTAGAAGGTGATGAGGAGAGTCTCGTGACTTTTATGAGTTTCCTTTACTCATCTTTGTTGTCTGACGATACTCAAACTTTGGAGAGGTTGCATCTCAAGCTTGTCGGAGACTATTCGGCTTCCGACATCAACTTTTGGGTTCAACAGGCGGTTAATAGATCTGTAAGAAAGTTAAGATTCGACTTGTCTGGCAAATCTGGCAAACACCTACTAGTTTTGCCGAGTTGCTTGAGTAGTTGCACAACCCTAAAATCATTGATACTCCGTGGTGTGACTATTGAGCTTGTTCCTCGTGGGTTTTCTTTGCCGTCTCTTAAAAGTCTCCACCTATTCTCCGTTGTCTTCTTGCAATCTATCGCATCTTTTTTACGATGTTGCCCGGATCTTGAATACTTGGTTTTACACCACACCTGCTATGATTGGAACATTGTTGAGCTTGCTATGTATTGGGTTCGCTTGTCTTCACTCAAAAGTCTACACCTTTTATCGGCTATAGGCTTCAGTCGCGATTCTCTTAAGTGTCTTCTACATAGTTGCCCGGTTCTTGAATACTTGGTTTTACACCGAACCTGCTATGGTTGGAACGATGATGAGCTTGATATGCATTGTGTTCGCTTGTCTTCACTCAAAAGTCTACACCTTATATCGGCTCCAAGCTACAGTCGCAATTCTCTTACAAGTCTTCTACAAAGTTGCCCGGTTCTTGAATACTTGGTTTTAAACCAAACCGGCTATGGCAATTGGAACAATGATGAGCTTGATATGCATTGTGTTCGCTTATCTTCACTCAAAAGCCTACACCTTATATCGGCTACAGGCTACCGTCGCGATTCTCTTACAAGTCTTCTACAAAGTTGCCCGGTTCTTGAATATCTTCTCTTACAAAGCCAAAGTCTGAGTCTTATCCCACCTGAGTCTTGTTTGTCATCAATCAAAAGTCTTCACCTTTCATCTGTCATCTATCGAACCTCTTCACCTTCCTACGCAGATGATGATATTGCAACGCTTTTAAAAAGGTGTGCAGCTCTTGAAGATTTGGTTATCACTCGAACCGGAAATGACAATGTGAGGTTATATAATATCAATGTGCCTACTTTGAAGAGCTTAACTATTAATAACTCAGGAGAGAAACGCGCCGACGACGACGAGGAGAATCATGGGTTTTGGATAAATGCTCCTGCTCTAGAGACATTGAACATTAATGATACAGTCAGTAACTCTCTGATGCTTAAGTTTATGCCCGAGGTGACCAAAGCAAATATCGAGGTTACTTGTGTCCAATCTAAGGAGTTCATAGGATCTCTTACCTTAATCCAACATTTTTCTCTATGTTCTCCAACTTCAGAGGTAAGACTTTGTCACCTCAGGAATGCTTCTTCTATGGTATCTTCTTATGTATACATAACTTCATTTGCAGACTCGTATTGGCTCTATCTTTCCATATCTTGAACATCTAGAGCTATGTACATGTTCTCCGGGATGGACTAATCTTCTTGCTTCTATAATCAGTTACGCTCCAAGACTCCAATCTCTCACCCTAAAGTCGGTATGTAGTATTGACTTGCTACATTTTACTAGCATGTCAGATTTATAACGATGGATATAATCCAATGCATAGAATACTAGTATACCACTAAACCATTTTATATTTTAGATAGAAGAATGAAACTGGTAGGGCCTTCCTACAAAGGCCCAACACTAACGTACATAATGTTTTTTTTTTGTGTCAGGATCATAATGCCCCTTCTAATGATGCGATGAACGTTTGGAACGAACCAAAAGTTGTTCCAGAATGCTTATTGATGTCTCTAGAGATATTTGAATGGAGACAATATGAAGACACAGTGCAACAGAGGAAAGTGGCTGCGTATATACTAGCAAACGCTATTTGGCTAAAGATGGCCACATTTTCAACAAGACACAGAGACAAAGATGATGGCATGCCCATGCAGATAAAGAAACTGGAAAGAGTGTCAGAGACATGTCAGTTAGTTTTTGAGTAAGCACTCTTATGTAATGGTGTATGTCTGAAGAAGACAGACAAGTTTCTCAGGTTTCTTCTTCCTTTTTTTTTTCCCTCGCTCTACTTTTGATGTTCAGAGGTTTTTTTTCCAGAATCTTCATATCTTCTTTATATTGTGAAAGCAAAGCCAGTCTCTGATTAATGTTTGGAAAAGGTGCACATTCTTTATGCAGATACTCAAAGATGTTAGCAGAAGTAAAATCATAAAAATAGATGGGACTTTTCCAGATTGTAGTATATATGAAATATTGCTATTGGTAGTGAAAAATTCTACAGTATTATTCCTTTTTTTTTTTGATTAACCTGAGGGTATCCCAAACTTATGGAGAGGTCTAAACTAAATCTTCAAAGAGAGGTGTAATCCACGGATAGATATTTTTCCAGAATATTCAAATGGCCTTAAAGCATAGACTCATCTCCGTGTTAGGTGATCAAAATTTTAGTTTCTTGTTTTTTTATTCTGGCATTGTCTATGGTGAAAAGGCGCGTTGGAAGTAATTGAGTTTAGTTATGGAAAGCTAGTGAGTGAAATAAAAGAAGAAATTTTAGAAAATAGTTATTTCATCAGAAGGGTACAAAGTCAAAGCAAAATCTTGTAGAAGGGAACGTATATGGAATTGTATGTATCTTGTCGAGAATGCATGTCAGTCTTCATTTTGAAAGCAATGGATTTTTTACGCTGTGTGTGACTAAAGAATATAACCAGAAAATTCTTACCGAACACATAAATTTCATCAGAGAAAGATTATATAGGGAGATAGAAAATTATGGATGTAAATATTTTGTTAACGAGTAAGGCTCTATTTTGAAAGCATCGCCAAAATCACTATTTATATTTGTATATTTTCAGTATATGACGTGTATATATATATATATATATATATATATGCTTATGTAATTATTCAAAAAAAATTGTATACAGACTTTTTTATTTTATTTTGTTATTAATGAAACCATTTGTCGAAAAAACACTTTTTGAAAATTTTGATATTTTAAAAATATATTAAAATGATATTAATTTTGCATGTTTTTGTTGGTGTTTTTAATTTATATGTGAACATTATCAATAGAAATAACTCTTCTAATTATATTTTTTAAATAATTAGTTAGTTTAAGTTAAATTTCAAAAAAATTATATTTATATAAGGATTGTTTTTACCTTTGATTTTCAAAAGTCTTGTATTATTTTCAAAATGATTAGTTAATTTTATGTTAATTTCTGAAAAGTTAATAATTATATCAAATTTATTTGTAATTATTTTTTTTGTTAATTTACTTGATTTTATATGGATTTTAATTTTATTTGAAAGATTTTTCTTAGAAATCTTTACATTTTTAAATCATAAGCTAAAATGTTATCGAGAGTATTAACATAAAGAACAATGAATCGTAGATAGATCCAATGATGCAAACAAAATATTCAGCTCCAAAAACTTGAAATAAATTGATATGTCTTTACGTTTGTAGGTGATCACTATCATCATTGATAGTGATGATAGTGAATATCCTAACCCCGAATATCATCATTGATAGTGATTCGTAAAATCCGCGTGTATTCAGATTTTATTCTGAATATCCTAACCCCGAATATCCGGATCGAGATAACAATTTTACGAATCAAACGAATGCATATCTGAATCTGTATATCCTAAAACACCTCGGATATTCGATCCGTCCTAGACCTAATTGTGTATATATATTATATGGTGATTAAAGTTTTTAAATTTATAAATTACATAAGTTATTCTTATAAATATATATCATACAAATGAATAATACACTGTATTTGTTTTTATATATAATCATTTCTAATAAATATTAGTATGTATTTTAGTCATTTTAGTCAATAAATTATTAACATTATTCTTCTTTTTATAGTTCAAATATAGTTTAGTAGCTTATATGAATATGAATAAAAATAAAACTAATTTAATGCTATATATATGTATAATTCTGTTTTTATTATAAAAATTTGGAAAATACATATACACTTTTTTATGAAGTCTTCAATTTAAATGACAAAAGTTGTTAATGGGCTTAGCCAAACTTTATTTTTTTCTTGTTATGAATTAATGTTTAGATGTTTGGATGCATGGATAATATCAGTGGCATTCCTTGTAAATATTAAAGAAAAGTAAGGGTTATTTCTTATTTGTACTTCACTTTTAATAGATTAGTTTTATGTTTGATAAAATATTCTTGTATATATAAAAGTTTAGATATTTAATTTTTATACATATATAATATAGTATAGTGTGTTAACTTGTTTTGCTGATATTTCTATTTTTTTAGCATAAATATTTATATTTTTGAAAATAAAATATATCAATATATCAATTTAATATAATTTATCATATTAAATCTGTCTATTAATAATAGCAAACCCAATTAATTCCAAAGGTTGTGTCTAATTGTATAAATGTCAAAAGGTTGTGTTTCTTCATTTTAAAGGTTACATTAGTTTTTAACAAATTAACAAAATATTGAAAGGTTATGTCTTTTCATCTCAAAAGTTATAAATTTGAATGGATATGTCTTTTCATTATAATTTTACTCGTACTTGTTTATTAATTTGTCATTCATACTGGTTCATGGTACTTTTACATTTATAACTGATTACCATTTTATCAATCCCAATTAATATATTTTTCTTATACTCCTAACTGTTTATTATATATTTTTATTTATAATTGCTTATGATATTTTTTTGTTTATAATTGTTTTTATTTAATTTTTTAAATTGTGTTTCTTTTTTAATTTATGTCTTTTCAATTTTATTTGTTATGTTTTGTGTGTTTCATAGTCATATTTATATTTTGCGTTTATTACCATTTTTTTGAGAAAGAGTTTGTTTATTACCACTTTTGACGTGAAAAAATGTATCTTTTCCCACTTATATCTTTTCAACTCTATATAATGTGCTTTATACAAATATTGTTTGCGTTATCAAGTCATAAATTTTGGAAAAAAAAATCGGCAAACGAATTGATTTCATTAATGAAATGAAGAGGTTGCATAATCTTGAAACAGGGCTTGATTCGATGAATACATAATGATAAATATAGACAACTTGACACAAGCACATTATTGGGAGGATTCACACGGGCCACTAGATGTGTGTTCGATCTGTAGTTGATAGTCTAGCTAGAAAGGGATCGAAGTTCGTTTATGTTGTGGGTTGCCCTCAAAAATATTTCATAAACACTTTTCCTAACACTTTAAATGTTCAGTTACAATTTTTGTTCTTCTGTTTGTATCCGACCAGATATGCCTCTCTTAACCCCTTTTCTTTCCTTTTTATAGGTTTCTCCTTCTCAGTTCGCCCTAACGTACGGTCTTTTCTCCTAAACGCCGAGTGGATGCCTTCACCCGCGGCATACGGTCGCTCCAGGCTTCTTCACACAGAGCGGGTGTCGTGGGTCGCTCCACTCACCCGCTCCAAACGCCATTTCGTGTTCAACACCATTTTCCTTGTCTTCTTGGTCCTGAAATGCTCCCAAACACCTCCAAAGTGTACTCCAGCACCTGATGAAAGTTTATGCATGCAAATGGGTCCTAAAATGCCTAAATGTTATTCTAAATGATCAATATGTACACAAAATGAGGACTTAAATCAAGCTAAATGCACATGATATCACTCACCGGCGAGAATATTCTTCTTTCTCCCTGCTATTCCTTCTTCCATGGTTTTTTCTATTTCGTCGCTGGTCAATCCTTTGCCAGATCTTCCCGTAATGGAGGCTTTTCAAGCCATGTTTGAGGACCCGTCGCCTTCAAAACCCTCATCTCATTCCGGTGTTCCACATTCTAGATTTGGCTTCTTTGCGGGGAGTGAGCGTCGGTTACCTTGCCATGTTTACACCTTTGTGGTTATCAAGTTCCTCTTTTGTGTGGGAATGTTTATACTACATGGAATCAGTTATTCGTTAGGGTTGTTACTTGTTAGACTCTCTTTCTCATCTCGATATGATATGCGTTATTGGTTAATAAACAATGTTTTTCAAGTTTTCGTAATTGACGGGTCTGGTCTGTTTCTGATTATCTACCTTCATTTTTGGTTGTGTCCTAAAGAACTTTCGGGAAGGCTTCCCATATTCACTTGCTTTACTGGCAGAAAGTTTTAGTGCGGAAGTTTAAGAGTCTGATTTCTCAAACATTTCTGCAGGTTGGGGTTTTGTAGCCTTTGCTACAGAAGCTGAAACCCGCGTTATTATCCCCGTCGCAGTTGCTTTCTGGATCTTGAGCTTTGGAGCGTCGTATATGCTTTCACCTTGCATTGCCATCATCTCACTTTGCAGCATTAATTATTGGAGTTTAGTTTAGAGGACCAAAAAAATTTGGAAGCTCTCGTTTATACCCTTTGGAAGTTATCATAGTGGTTATGAATGCTTCTCTTAATCTAAAAAGTGTTTTATACTTTTTTTCAAATAAACTAGATATCGTGTTTAAACTTGAAAACATGCATCTGTTAATTATTAATTAAGAATTTTTTATCTATTGTTTATAGTTTTCATTACGAAAAGGTGCATCTAATGGTTATGAACATTGATATGAAAGGTTGTATCTATTGCTTATGTCTTTTCATCCCATATATATACTAGTGTTTTTTACAACTGTCTTAAAACTTCTTTCTATATCTTCCCCAGTACATCTTATATTTTGTGTTTATAAAATGGGTAAACATTCAGTAAATGTAACTTACAATAGCAAGAGCTTGTTCGACGAAGTTAATAATTCATATTCAGTTTCCATTAGGATAGATTTGCTTTCGAAAGTACCAAGAATATCTAATACATATTTGCATGATAAAAAATTCGTTGTTCCAGTATTCTTCAACGAAAAAAGTTATTTTACATGTCTTAATATTTTTTATTATATTAGAATTTACAGAATTATAATTTAATTTATTACATATTAATTTTTATATTTATTTATGTAGGGAGCTCCTCATTTTTGCGTGCTAATGATAAATATATTATATTATAATTTTATAAATTCTTTAACCAATATTTTATATTTATTTATGTAATTGCTTTCATATATCTATTTCACAAACAATGACAGGTAAGTATTATACGTTGTGGGTGTCCACTATGTTAGTCGGTAGATATAGATGGTTATTATTAAGTAATAAAAAACAATCTCATTTTTCTATTTTCAAACGATTTTGGGATAGAAAAAGAGATAACAGTAAAAGTTATGAAAAAAGTAATGGAAAGAGGTCATTATCATAAAAAAATCACTATTTAAAGGTTTGTTTCAGTTTTGTTAATCAATATATAATAATATATGTAACACAAGTTTATTTCATCTAAATGATTTATAAAATCTGGTACTTAAATAGGAAAATTAAAATTATAATAAATGAAGAAAAAATATGAATATGGAAGTCATATCACGAAACTGCAAATAGTTTAATTCATAATATTTAAAATATTCTTCCTAAGAATATATATCTATAGTGTAGATTTAAATTAATATATTTTGTAATGATTTTTTGAGTTTAAACGGGAAAGAAACAAAATCATCTGTCAGTAATATTACTGTAAGTAAAAAAAAAATACGTATTATCTATATTTGTTTGTGCATATGAACATGCATAATAATGAAGAACCAATGTAATCTTTGGTCATGAATCATTACAATTATTAGTGATTGTTGTATAAGATGATCAACCATTTCAACTTTTGGTGTTATTATAACCTTTAATTAACCATTGCAATGTTTGGTTTATCAACCCTTGCAACCTTTAGTCATGTAGAGAAAGAGTGTAAATATTGACAAATCATGACAATAACAAGTAGATTAGAAGAGCGAGAGAAATTTACTGGTAATGCTTTTTAAAGATCGTTGAAGAAACAAATATTAACATGGAGAACTTTATTTGATTTTTATATTTGTACCTAAGCTTAAAATTTTGATTGAAAACCGCTAGAATTCTAAATTACTTATATCTCAATACCACCTTAACTTCAAAATACTACTAGATTTTAACCCGCGCTAAATTTTTTTCTTTATTCGAAGTAAATTTGGGCATAAAATATATAACATGAAGTTCAAACTGAACTCAAACAAAAAAATCTGATCCGTACATACTTAATCCAAAATGTCATAAATACCATAATGGGTCTTGTAGGGTGATATAAAAGATATACGAACCCGAAGTGTGATTAGCCAAACCCGAATAGGTAGCCCAAAAGCTGAAAAACCCAAAAAAATCTAAAAAACTCGTTTGAATGTCTAAATAATCACAAATACAAATATTTACTTCAAATATTCAATTCTAGATTTTTGAAATGATATTTAAAAGTACTTATTAAGTTTTTAAATAAGTATTAACTTCTTATGTTTTGCTTTTAAACTTTGGATTTAACTTTGAATATATCTAAATCGAATCAATATAACCCAAATATGAATGAGATATGGTTACTTTATAAATTTTAGGATGTAAATTAGAACTAAAACCAATACGTTATATCTGAATCTGATCTGTACTTACGAATTTATCAGAACGAGACCTATGATATGATATAAATTAGAATCAAAGTTCAAAATATCTAACACGTACTCCAAAGCCCAAGCCTAACTTAAGGTATGTTATATATTTTTCAATTAGTTTTATTTTTGCTAAAAATTTACATGTTTGTTGGAATAGTCAATAAAACCTATACGCAAAAAAATATCAATAATAATATGTTCCATTATATCATTAAATATTCATAGTAAATAATTATTAATATTTATTTTATCAAATATATATATATATATATATCTAATTTTAATACTTTATCTATAAGAGATATTATGTATTTGGGGAAAGTTTTGAAAATTTTATTTCTTGCATTTGAGGTTAAATACAATTTTATATTTATACGAATTTGAAGGCATATATAATTCTTTTTAATATTAGTAAATAAAATATAATTAATTAGTTATTCAGATTCAGTGTTAATATAAACTGAATTGATTATTTTTTAAAACAATAGATTTGTTATTTAGTTCCTTAATTGTAAGATAGTGTATATATTTAATAATAATTAAGTTAGCTAAAAGTAAAAATAATAAAAAAATAGTTAAATGCAATGGTCCAACCAATACTATTTATAAGTAGATAAAAATATGACTCTATTTTAATAGAGTAGATTTAAAGATTCAATAAAAGCATTTACAGATTTCAAAAAATTAAATCTATAATTTATCAGTTTATTTGATTTTATTTAATTATTGTGTTTTTATAATGTAATAAGGTTGGTGCTTTATAAAAAAAATCTCCTGGAAAATCAAGGTAATATTATAAATGAGTATTGTTATGCCAAAACCTACTTATTAATTTGTAATCACATAATTGTTTAAAAAGATTTTATTTATAAAAAATACAAATAAGGAAAAAGAAAATAAAAATAAAAATAAAAATGCGTATGTAATATTTTAAAAAGAATATGTTAAGAAATAAGATCTTTTAAAATTAAGAGATAATCATGTTTTTGACTACACACGTCTTACATAGTCTCAGATACATCATTAATATTAAAATAGTCATTAAAAAGTACTTTATTAATTTATTAAATGATTTGATTGAAATGTGTTTACTTTAAATTAGTTTCAAATATTTATTTTTCGAGATTTCTAAATATCTTAGCTAAAATATAATAAAACATATTTTATTTGGTCTTCACATATTTATAATTTTATCATGACCAATCTATAAATAAAATAGAAAATTTAGTATTATTATCAATAAAATAATATAGTTGTACTTAAGATAATTTTGTAACACATATATTTTTCCAGAAATAGTTACATAAAATATGGCATATATTTTTGTAAATGAGTTTCCGTGCGATATCGCACGGGTTCCTTACCTAGTTATGATAATAAAATGGATAAAAATATGATAGAATTTTTAAAATTTTAAAATTGAAATCTTGTTAAAATATTTTTCAGCAAATTTGTTAGAACTTTTCAAATATATATATTAATTTAAAATGAAAAGATATTATAATTAATTAGTTATACATATTTTATTTTATTAATCTTAAAGAAATAATTGAACAAATAAAAGAAATCTAACTAAAAAATCACAATAAAGAAATTATGAATTATATTTTAATAGTAGAGATGATATTTATTTGAGTAAAGCCATCTTTTATGCCTCTGACTAAAAATGGTTATGGATATGCATTGATCAGAGCTTTACTCATACAATGCAATGATCAATCGGATAATATAAAGAAGATGATATCCTACCAATAATCTAAATTTATTTTGTTCCAAATTAATTTTATGACTCCGGCTAAAAGTGGTTATAGATCTGACAGTTAATCGGATAATATCAAAAAATATGTATCCTACCAATAATTGGTAAGATATCATCTTCTTTATATTATCCGATTGACAATTGCATTGTATGAGTAAAGCTGTGATCAATGGCAGATCCATAACCATTTTTAGCCAGAGGCATAAAAAATGGGTTTTGGCTCAAATGAATAACATCTGTACTATTAAAATAGAATTCATAATTTCTTTCATCCATACTATTTAAATATGTATCCTACCAATAATCTAAATAAAAAGGAAAGAAATGATTTAAAATTAATAAATTAGGAAGATCCAACCAATAATCTGAAGAAAAAGGAAAGAAATAATTTAAAAAATAATAAATTAGGAAGCAAATAACTGGAATTGAAAATAAAAGATTTTAAAAACAAATCAGGAATATTGGGATATAAGTCAAAACTAGGATTTGTTTTCCACATCAAATGGAGACTAATCTTTGTTGATTGTTTTTGCTTCTTCGTATATAATAAACTCGAAACCTGTGTTAAAATCGCCAGGACAAACAAAACAAAACAAAAAATGGTGAAACAGAAGATCAAAGAGTTACCAGATGACCTAATCGTGAAGATACTCTCAAAGCTTCCGTTGTTTAAACAGAGTGTTGCAACACGTCTCATATCAAAACGGCACGAGGAACCTTGGAAACTTGTGCCAGACGTCACGTTCGTAGATGATGATGAGGAGAGTCTCGTGACTTTTATGAGTTTCCTTTGCTCATCTTTGTTGTCTGACGATACTCAAACTTTGGAGAGGTTGCATCTCAAGCTTGTCGGAGACTATTCGGCTTCAGACATCAACTTTTGGGTTCAACAGGCGGTTAATAGATCTATAAGAAAGTTAAGATTCGACTTGTCTGGCAAATCTGGCAAACACCTACTAGTTTTGCCGAGTTGCTTGAGTAGTTGCACAACCCTAAAATCATTGATACTCCGTGGTGTGACTATTGAGCTTGTTCCTCGTGGGTTTTCTTTGCCGTCTCTTAAAAGTCTCCACCTATTCTCCGTTGTCTTCTTGAAATCTATCGCACTTTTTTTACGATGTTGCCCGGATCTTGAATACTTGGTTTTACACGACACCTGCTATGATTGGAACATTACTGAGCTTGCTGTGTATTGGCTTCGCTTGTCTTCACTCAAAAGTCTACACCTTTTATCGGCTATAGGCTTCAGTCGCGATTCTCTTAAATGTCTTCTACATAGTTGCCCGGTTCTTGAATACTTGGTTTTACACAAAACATATTATGATTGGGACAATGATGAGCTTGATATGCATTGTGTTCGCTTGTCTTCACTCAAAAGCCTACACCTTATATCGGCTCCAAGCTACAGTCGCAATTCTCTTACAAGTCTTCTACAAAGTTGCCCGGTTCTTGAATACTTGGTTTTAAACGAAACCGGCTATGGCAATTGGAACAATGATGAGCATGATATGCGTTGTGTTCGCTTATCTTCACTCAAAAGTCTACACCTTATATCGGCTACAGGCTACAGTCGCGATTCTCTTACAAGTCTTCTACAAAGTTGCCCGGTTCTTGAATACTTGGTTTTAAACCAAACCGGCTATGGCAATTGGAACAATGATGAGCATGATATGCATTGTGTTCGCTTATCTTCACTCAAAAGTCTACACCTTATATCGGCTACAGGCTACAATCGCGATTCTCTTACAAGTCTTCTACAAAGTTGCCCGGTTCTTGAATATCTTGTCATACAAAGCCAAAGTCTGAGTCTTATCCCACCTGAGTCTTGTTTGTCATCAATCAAAACTCTTCACCTTTCATCTGTCATCTATCAAACCTCTTCACCTTCCTACGCGGATGAAGATATTGCAACGCTTTTAAAAAGGTGTGCAGCTCTTGAAGATTTGGTTATCACTCGAACCGGAAATGACAATGTCAGGTTATATAATATCAATGTGTCTACTTTGAAGAGCTTAACTATTAATAACTCAGGAGAGAAACGCGCCGACGACGACGAGGAGAATCATGGGTTTTGCATAAATGCTCCTGCTCTGGAGACATTGAACATTAAGGATACAGTCAGTAACTTTCTGATGCTTAAGTTTATGCCCGAGGTGACCAAAGCAAATATCGAGGTTACTTGTGTCCAATCTAAGAAGTTCATAGGATCTCTTACCTTAATCCAACATCTTTCTCTATGTTCTCCAACTTCAGAGGTAAGACTTTGTCACCTCAGGAATGCTTCTTCTATGGTATCTTCTTATGTATACATAACTTCATTTGCAGACTCCACATCGTATTGGCTCTATCTTTCCATATCTTGAACATCTAGAGCTATGTACATGTTCTCCGGGATGGACTAATCTTCTTGCTTCTATAATCAGTTACGCTCCAAGACTCCAATCTCTCACCCTAAAGTCGGTATGTAGTATTGACTTGTTTATTTTACTAGCATGTCAGATTTATAACGATGGATATAATCGAATGCATAGAATACTAGTATACCACTAAACCATTTTATATTTTAGATAGAAGAATGAAACTGGTAGGTAGTTCCTACAAAGGCCCAACACTAACGCACATAATTTTTTTTTTTTGTCTCAGGATCATAATGCCCCTTCTAATGATGCGATGAACTTTTGGAACGAACCAAAAGTTGTTCCAGAATGCTTATTGATGTCTCTAGAGATCTTTGAATGGAGACAATATGAAGACACAGTGCAACAGAGGAAAGTGGCTGCGTATATACTAGCAAACGCTATTTGGCTAAAGATGGCCACATTTTCAACAAGAAGCAGAGACAAAGATGATGGCATGCCCATGCAGATAAAGAAACTGGAAAGAGTGTCAGAGACATGTCAGTTAGTTTTTGAGTAAACACTCTTATGTAATGGTGTATGTCTGAAGAAGACAGACAAGTTTCTTAGGTTTCTTCTTCCTTTTCTTTTTCCCTCGCTCTACTTTTGATGTTTGTGAGGTTTTTTTTTTCCAGAATCTTCATATCTTCTTTATATTGTGAAAGCAAAGCCAGTCTCTGATTAATGTTTGGAAAAGGTGCACATTCTTTATGCAGATACTCAAAACAAAGATGTTAGCAGAAGTAAAATCATAAAAATAGATGGGACTTTTCCAGATTGTAGTATATATGAAATATTGCTATTGGTAGTGAAAATTTCAACAATATTATTCCATTTTTTTTTTATTAACCTGAGGGTATCCCAAACTTAGGGAGACGTCTAAATTAATCTCCAAAGAGAGGTGTAATCCACGGATAAATATTTTTTCGGAATATTCAAATGGGCCTAAAGCATAGAACCATCTCCGTGTTAGGTGATCAAAATTTTAGTTTCTTGTTTTTTTTTTATTCTGGCATTGTCTATGGTGAAAAGGCTCGTTGGAAGTAATTGAGTTTAGTTATGGAAAGCTAGTGAGTGAAATAAAAGAAGAAATTTTAGAAAATAGTTATTTCATCAGAAGGGTACAAAGTCAAAGCAAAATCTTGTAGAAGGGAACGTATATGGAATTGTATGTATCTTGTCGAGAATGCATGTCAGTCTTCATTTTGAAAGCAATGGATTTTTTACGCTGTGTGTGACTAAAGAGTATAACCAGAAAATTCTTACCGAACACATAAATTTCATCAGAGAAAGATTATATAGGGAGATGGAAAATTATGGATGTAAATATTTTGTTAACGAGTAAGGCTCTATTTTGAAAGCATCGCCAAAATCACTATTTATATTTGTATATTTTCAGTATATGACGTGTATATATATATATATGCTTATGTAATTATTCAAAAAAAATTGTATACAGACTTTTTAATCTTATTTTGTTATTAATGAAACCATTTGTCGAAAAAACACTTTTTGTAAAATTTTGATATTTTAAAAATATATTAAAATGATATTAATTTTGCATGTTTTTGTTGGTGTTTTTAAATTATATGTGAACATTATCAATAGAAATAACTCTTCTAGTTATATTTTAAAATAATTAGTTAGTTTAAGTTAAATTTCAAAAAATTTATATTCATATAAGGTTTGTTTTTACCTTTGATTTTTAAAAGTCTTGTATTATTTTCAAAATGATTAATTTTATGTTAATTTCTGAAAAGTTAATAATTATATCAAATTTATTTGTAATTTTTTTTTAATTTACTTGATTTTATATGGATTTTAATTTTATTTGAAAGATTTTTCTTAGAAATCTTTACATTTTTAAATCATAAGCTAAAATGTTATCGAGAAGATTAACATAAAGAACAATGAATCGTAGATAGATCCAATGATGCAAACAAAATATTCAGCTCCAAAAACTTGAAATAAATTGATATGTCTTTACGTTTGTAGGTGATCACTATTTTAGTAATTTTCCAAATATAATATTACCGGTCAGATCTACCTTTGAAGATGAGTTTATCGTTTTAGAAAAGCAGATGAAAAACGTATTAGTTTCCTAACATATTGAAATATATTTCAATCTGAGAGAAATCAATAATAACTAGTGGCAAATCCACGTTCTAGGGAATACGGTAACATACACCGGTAAAATTTGAAATATTTGATAGATTACATAAGAAAACTAAAGATTCTCATATTATTTTGGTTTAAAATTTTTTTTATTTAATTTCCCATTAGATTTTGATCTTTACAACCACAAGTGTTTGAATTCATTTATATATTTATAGATATTTATTTGATAAATACCTTAGAATAGTCCAAAAAAGTTTTTGTTAGAAAAATAGTATCAAAGAAAAATGACCAAAATAAGTTTTAGTAATGGTGTAAATATATACTTATATCATATGGTTAATTAATATATATTTGGAGTTTAGAGTTATGTGGTAAGTTTAAAATTTTTAAAAATTCAAATAAATATTAAAAAATTTAAAATAAAAAGAATATTTCGATCATTTTTTCTTGAGAGCTATTTTGGTGATAAAAAATTTAAAAATTATTTAGGAGAATTTCCCTATTAGTGATATATATTTTTAACTTAATCATATTTTAATAATTTTATAGAAAAATTTAAAATATAATAATTTAATAGATTACATGTTGTAATTAATCACTTGTTTTAAACTATCACATGTTTTTTTGCTTCTTATTACATATTTGTGTTATTATATTTACATTTTATTATTAACCAAATCAATATATTCATGAAACAACATAGTTTTTAAAGAAAAATATGTTTTTATCGTACTACAAAATTCTAGATTACCTTTTATCATTTTAATGTGTATTTATGTTTGATAAAATATTCTTATATATATAAAAGTTTAAAATATTTAATTTTTATACATATAAAATATAGTATAGTGTGTTAACTTGTTTTGCTGATATTTATATTTTTAACATAAATATTTATATCTTTGAAAATAAAATATATCAAT